>OY294045.1:90595488-90762880 GCA_958510825.1 Brachypterus glaber | reverse complement strand
CCTAGTTTGATGTAGGTAATCCACAAGTCATTATATAATTATTATTATTATAGAGTTTAATTTGAGGCGTATAGTGCAAGAGTGGCCCATACGTATTTTTTTGACATTTGCGTTTTTTTTATAAATATAATGACATTTATATCTTTCATTAAATACCACCCTCATAACAGAGGGTTTTCTTTTTGGCACCATACAAGCATTTAAAGCACTATTGCATTATTAAAATTATCGCTTTTATTAGTGCAAGAGTGGCCCACAGGTATATGCTACCAGTCAAACATATTATTGGGGATGTTGAAAAAGCCAACTGCATCATTAAAAATGTCAGTTTTATTCTTAAAAAAGCTAACAAGGCAATAAAGATATTTTTAGAAAGATTCCTAAAAAAGCCAAAATTTGTTTTATCGAGAAAGTTATTTGTTCGCCCCAAAACAAATCATTTTCTGCACAAATGCAGGAGCGTTATGTTACCAATTTTGTACATTTTGCTTTATTAATAAAAAATAATTACAACTTACCTTAAACTTTGAGATCATAGGAACTGAAATCCGTTTAGGTACTTGAACAATGTTTACACATTCGTTATTCTTCATTTTTAAAGGTACTTACTCCAAGAACAGTAAAAAAACGTTTATTTAACTATTCCAGAGTCTAATTATTGGTATTTTGACTATTCTGTTATTAAATAACGAACATTTCTTTCACGTGTAAAAATAATTAAAATTTCAGAGTAAAATGTGAGGTTAGATCTACTCAAAAAAAAAAAACGTGTTATTGAAGGTCAGATCTCGTTTGTAATGCAATGGTGGCCCAAAATGAACATTATGTATAGTGCAATAGTGACTCACCAATTTTTTTCTCTAAGAAAGTAAAGAAAGTAAAATAAATTTGTTCGTCATACATATGTAATGTACATTACCTTAATGTTGGTTGAGTAAAAACCCTAACAGAAAAATTTTAAATAAAATAATGCGTCCTAGATCAAAGATTAAAAAATCGGAGAAATTTAAATAACCATTATCTCGATATTTCCATAAAGTGAGATGGTCCACTCTTGCACTATACGCCTCATTTTAATGTCCCCTGTTTAATAGTAAATATCTAGATATTTATTTAATAGAACCATTACTATATACACAGTTTGCACTCTAGATGTTTATCTTTTATCCACTTTATCATGTTTAGTCGATTTGTACGTTCCCAATCTGATCTTATAGTCTAAGAGCTGGTGACTATTTTCATTTCATATTTTCTCCCCGCTGTATTTTACATACAGCCTGTTCCAGAACTCGCGTACCGAAATTTAAGAGGTGATTCTACATCCAAAAATATGAAAAAAAGTTTCTATAAAGGTTGGTCCGGAAATGAGCCCTAAGGGAGCTACGGCCCTTCGAAGATGACGTATTGAATGGGGAACAAAAAAAAGCACCAATAAAATTTTAATGCTGCAGGGTGATTCTTCATTTAAAACTGAGCAAAAAAGTATTATACACCAAAACACCTAAATTTAATATTAAAGGAGTAATAGCCTTTTAAAAAGTAACGTTTTTGGTGGCACAAAATGTTACTTCCTCTTAATTGCATTTTTTTTTTGATAACGGTTGCTCCTACAGTGTTACACTATATGATATTTTATATGTATTTTTACTCTAGAAATCTATATTTTTTACAACAAATCCAAAAAACATACACATAGAAAAGTTTGGGGCAAAAATGTTTTAAGCCTCATATATTTTGTCCGTCTGGGCACGCCTCTGGATAAATTAAAAAAATATATTAACATAAATTTATTGCCCTTATTAATACTAGTATACATGCAAAAGCTCGCCGCTCTAGCTTAAACGGTACCCGAGTTATTAATTAAAAACCTTATTTTTATTACAATTTTAAAGGGCCCTAGATCCCTTAGGGCTCATTTCCGGACCAACCTTTATAGGAACTTTTTTTATATTTTTGGATCTAGAATCACCTCTTAAATTTTGGCATGCCAGTTATGGATCACCCTGTATGTCTCAAAGTACATTTAAATTATGCTATTTCTAAATCACTAGGTCCTTTAAGTGCTAGAATCCTCAAAAGGTGGATAATTTTAGTTCCCTAAAAATCTATTTTATTATACCGAGTCATTTATGACATTCAGATTAAGGTATTTTCATAGTTATATACCAATCTGCAGGCGAAGAGTTAAAAATAGTCTTTAAAAAGTTCATTTGACATATGTCAATTATAAAAACTTTTATTTAATCAAAAAGTAATTTCATGAATATAAATAAATTCGCATTTTTACACGCTTGGCCCCAAAATTTTTGTGTATAACTACGAAAATAGCTCACAGTCTAATGTCGTAAAATGACTGACAGGGGTACATTGTTGCCGATTGGAAACATATACTTTGGATATTTTATTGTAAATTTTAAGAAACATTAGTTCTGTATGAGTTTTATATGAACTAGTAGTTTAATTTTAATAGATTTAAATATACTATATTATTAAACATAATTATAGTATACACGATAAAGTTTTTTACATTTTTAATTTAAGTATAATGATTTGAATGCATGATAAGGTGGAAACTACGCAACATCGCTACTAGGTAGCCTGAAAGTCGACTAGCGACATCTACATTTTACACCACAAAGCTGTATCGCGTTTCTGTTAGTAAATAAACAAACAAAAAGATGACACCTTCATAAACATTGGTCTGAAATTACTTCTTGAGGTAAAAGTTCTTTGACTTTAATACATATATAAAATACAGCCGGGAGCAAAGAGTGAGATGAAAATGATCACTAGCTCTCAGACTATCTGTGGGATATGATTTATGTGAATTTCATGGGGCGAATCGACTACTTGATTACATTATAGAAACCCCCAATCAAGGACTAAGAAAGAAGTAAAAAACGATTGGCGAAATAAAAGCGATAAACGAACTAAACTAACATTTTATGAATAATACCACAATACCAAAAAGTCGTTAGGATTTTTTTACACACTTTTATTAATTTTACTTGTCTCCCTGCCCGGTCATTGACCTCAATATAGCCGGCACAATTACTATAGACGATTGTGCCTCTCACTTGCACGCATCCTGCGTTACGAAGGTTAAAGCGTTAAGTTGAGAGCGCGCTTGGCTATAGTGAAAATTATTACTATACTCAAAAATTATGTTATATTTTATTTCAAAAATTCACTTGCACACAAAAAAGAATTATACGTTCAATTAAATTTTATTTTAAATATACTTACATACCAGAAATTAAAAGATTTTTTAAATACCAAAAAGCATAAATATAGTTAGTTTAGATATAATTTCGTTTATTAAAAAATTAAAATCTATGCCAAACTTAAACATAGAAAGGACGCGGCAAGTAACTTCTTCGGTGTACTTACAGCAGATTTCCTTAGGATTGGTACTTACCGTTATTCTCCGTAGTAAAATAATGCTAACCTCGAAAACCGTAGGTGTACATGCCGCGTTGCTCTGTAGGGGGGCAGAACAGTAGTATTCTTGTCTAATTAATATAAACTATACAGAATCTTCGTAAGTGTTCTACACACACATTAACCGACTGAAGGTCCTGACTTGCAGATACTGTATATTAACTTAACCTTTGTATGTTCACTATCCTCGTTTTAGTACAACGAACTTTATAAGTGGAAATAACATACCCGTTTCTTCCTATAGCAGGCCTAGATGTACAAACAGATATTTTGCTCCCAGAGATAACGAATTTCCTTCTTAGTTCCTGATTACATTACCACTCAGACCCAAAATACACCCAAACTTTACTTGTTTTGATTGAGTCTTGGTTATTATGATAACGGTTTCTGTTTAAACAGATTGAGCGTAATTAATTATGTTTACTCAATGACTCAGCAGTCTTATATTTTTTATCCAATACATATAATAAGACAATTACCAGCTCTATTTTAAATAGATAATGTCAATAGTAACCCGCGCGTGGCTTTTACTTTATTGAGTGGATAATTATTTATTTTACCCACTCAACTGTCACTTGTCAAATTATTTTCTTGTAAATGTCATTAAAGTTTTTAATAAAAATATGAATTCCTAGGCTACTTATTGGATAAAACCTTGTATGGCAGTCATGGGTAAACCGATATTGCCCTCTCGAAAATTAACCTGCTTGGCTGACGCCTCGCAGGTTAATTTTCTCATGGGCAATATCTTTACCCACTAGTACCATAAATAACTATTAATAGTATATTAAAGTACTAGTTTCATAACATACGTTTTTAGCGCACAAGTACAAGTTTAGAAAACGAGCCGCTTGCGGCGACTTTTCTAAAGAACTAGTGCGCTAAAAACGTGTTATGAAACGAGTGCTATACACAATTTTTTCTATTTTGCTCTAAAATTTAAAAAAACTTGCATTTAAATTGATGACTGATTTAGGGATTTTTGTTTTGGATTGGCATTACAGTTTACACCATGTTTAAAAACAAACAAACCAATGATATTTTGATATATTTTATAGTCATCTCTTTTATTTTTTACTGCAATTAATCAAGCCACAATTTTAACATGGTAAAAATAACCTAAACACAAAATTTTGTAGAAAATTCAACTTTAAAGTGACATTCACATTTGCACGGAAAATGTCAAGCGATTGGCCAGGTCTTTTGACAACCCAAAAGAACAAAAAGTAAAGACCTCTTATGGGCCTATAAGAACGCAAAATACGTGTGATTATGAGCTTATAAGAGTCGCAAAATAGAAAAATATTATTATTTATAATAAATACAAGGGCGAAAAGTTAAATTTTTGGATTAAATATGATTTTAGAAGCCAAGGGCCTCCGGCCCAAGGGTAACAAACCAACGAAAACAAACACAGCTACACTGATAAAAAGTGCGCTAATCCTATGGATAAAATAGGCTTTAAACACTTAAATCACATCTGACGAAAACCAAGTGAACTACGAATCAAAGTATTACAGAGTTTTGCAAAGGCTGGTGAAGTCGTGAGAGTTTAAAAACAACATAACCTATGTTTTCGAAACATTGTTTTGTCAAATAATTTAAATTTACTCAATATTTTTTTTAAAAAAACCTATGCAAAAACCTCAACCTAATAAAACCCAAAAATGTATAATAATAACAAGATTTATCGAAGAGAAGTCGGCAAGGGATATCGCCGAAGAAATAAAGTAAGATCCCTTCCTCAAAATTCTGGGTTAGAAAGGCCTGAATAAACCTCTAATGATGAAGACTAACCAAAGAACTTTTACCTCAAGAATGAACATGATGAAATCTACCGTATGCTTTGTTTGAAGCGTGATCCAACTACGGTGAGGGGCTGGTGGGGAGTGACTATTGTTTACACTTAGTACGCGTAAAGAGAGAGAAAGAATGTGTAAACTCACAGTCTAATGTCTTAAACTTTGTCAAGCAATACAGTGTTGCCGATTGCAACACCTGCTTTAGATATTTTATTGTAAATTTTAAGAAATATTAGTTTTATTTGAGTTTTATATGAACTAGTAGTTTAATTTTAATAAATTTAATTATATTACATTATCAAACATAATTATAGTGTCGTAGTATAGTAGTTTTTTAAAATTTTAATATAGGTATAAAGATTTATCATAATCTTAAAGTGAAAATTACGCAACATCGCTCTGATCAAAACTAGCGATACTTATGTTTATACCAGAAGCAGTATCGCGTACGTTTATGTAAACAAACAAACAAAAAGATGACACCTTCATAAACATTGGTCTGAAATAACTTCTTGAGGTAAAAGTTATTTGAGACTAACTAACAATAACTCAATTATTTAAGGGAAGATTTCTTCAAAAATGGGAATTTTTAAATTTTTACTAAATTTATGGTAAATTAACAATTTAAAGGATTTGTATCACACCTGGTAAAAAAAGTGCAGGGCAAGAGGTATAAAACATGGAACGATGGAAAACTTTTTTTAAGAAGAATGGTTCATGGAATTGAACCACTTCAAAATTATTTGTAATTTGTAAACAGCTAGTAATGTTTAAAATACCTCCATATGTAAGGTCCCAGAATAACTAAAAACTAATAAATAAATAAAATAAATAAATAAAGGAACACCTCGGGCAAAATAGAACACTCAATTTAGAGGAAGTGTTCGGACAATTTGCAAAAGGTTGATATAATTTAAAATATATAAGAAATTTCCCCTTTCAGATCTTGACCATGTGACAGGATTATTAAGGGCAGATAGAGTCTGATATACTATTTTACCCTACAGAAATGGTACCATAGTCTTTATTATTATTTTTTGTAGCGTAAAGATAATAAATATATCGGTAAAGCTACAAAGAATATAATAGTTATTTATGGTACGAGAAAGCAAAACTAGCATATTATCCTTTAATAAATTATTTATTGTTTTTAAAATAACATTTTGCAATTTTTTTTTTCTGCAGGGTAATTCTCAAAAACGAAAAGAGATAGAGATTTGGTCTAAACAAAATCGAAATCAGCAACAAAAACACTATTAGAATTGTGCAAAAGAAATTGCAGTTTGTTAGTTGTTTAGCATGTAGTCAGAGAAAGAACTTTTTCCACAATTTAAGATCTAGTGCTCATTAGGATTTCGTTAATAGTCATTAAATCTTGCTATTTTTTTTAAACCTATTTCCATTTGGGCGGACGTGTGTAGTTTTCAACCACATTTTTCTTTCCTTTACCTTAATAATCTATTCTTTCTGTGTGTGTGCCTATTGTATAATATGGGACTTCAGAAGTTTTATAAAAGCATCTTTTAACCTTCTCGAAATGATTCAGTGGCAAGTTAGCTTTCCAAATTCTCGAGCACCGCATAATCCAGACATCACTGCATTTGACTTTTGCTGATTCGGAAATTTCTATTTTACTATGAAATGTCAGCTAAGGTGTTCTTCTACATTTTTCTCAATTTTTATGAGCATGAAATGCTGCTTAGGATGTTAGTCTTTAATTTTGTAAACTAATAGTATATTACATACTGAGGTGGAAAATGTTTCATTTCCTGAGGGAAAGTTAGCTGACCAAGGGGCTAGCCCGGCGGCCTGCTAATTCTCGAAGGAAAAATTAAATTTTACGCTGAGGTTTGTATACTATTTTATTATTATTATTACAAATAACCTATTTTATTAACAAATGTATGTTCCACCACAAAACTGAGACCATCTTTATATTTATAAACACTGGTAAGGTTAGATAAACATTTTTGCTTCATCTTTTATTTACTATTAACAATTTTAAAATAATATGTTATTATATTATAAATATATTGAATATAAATATTCATTTGACATAAATATCATAATAAATATTGGTCTAAAAAAAGTATAAAAATAACCTTATTTATTTACTTCGTTAAATTACCTGTGGTGGCAGCACTTATCAGTGATCTTTCAGAAATAACAGCTAAACTGGTTGTATATTTTAAAAATACGAAAATAATGCAATTTAAATGTGTATCAGAAGTTTTTTTTCCATAACATTTTAATAAATTCAAGTTTTTGACATATCTGAAGTGAAGTGAAGTAAAGTTAGTCAAGACAGTTCCCGACTAAGGGACGAAAATGTGGTGTTTCAAATTTTTAGGTAGTAGAAGTTATCAATAACACAGGCCCACAAAAAAAATTGTGGGTCTTGGATTCCAATATGATATTCTTATGTATTTTTTCTCGCTGAAACCGAATCCGTAACCTGTTCAACCCTTACACGTCAGGATTCTGACATAACCTCAAAAAACACTCGAAAAACTACTAAAACCGCTAAAATCATCTACTCAATACCACTTTCACCCCCTTCCTCCAAATTCCCAATTTCGTAACCCCATAATTCCCTAACCTCGGAATACCATTACTCCATAACCTCAAAACACCGTAACTATATTAAGTAGAAAAATCTGGTTTGGGAAAATAGAACAATTACGTGAAATATTCTTGTAGAACATAGTTATGAATAAGTAACTGTATAACCCTAAAATCCCATCACACCTAACCCCTTTACTCCATAACCCTATATATATTATAACCTCTTAAACCCATCATCCTATTCAGTGGAGATGTCCGGTTCTCGATATCATAAGAGTTTTGTGAGAGAAGTCATGAATCAAGGTCTACTTCATTATTTTTTAACCGGTTATGCGGCTATGAGGTTAGGAGATTATGGCGTTCTGGGGTTATAGAATTAGTAATTTGGGAACAGGAGGGTGACAGTGGTATGGCATAGATAATTTTAGCGGTTTCAGTAGTTTTTCGGGTGTTGTTTGAGGTTATGTCAAAATCCTGACGTGTTGGGGTTAAACAGATTGCAGATTCAGTTTCAGCGGGAAAAAATACATAGGAATATCATATTGGAATCCAAGATCAGAAAAATATTTTTTGTGGGCCTGTGTAATAATTATTATTATTATTAAAATTGATTTTCGAACTTTATATAAATAATTATGAATATATTTATTTGCGATATGTGTTAAAAAAACTGCGTGTTACACAATATGTACTACACTAAAACAGTGTATATAAATTAAATTTTTCCCAATTTTATTAGGGAGAAAAATAAGGGCAATATAAATACTTTTTTAATAATTATATTTATTTATTTTATTATATTAAAATTATTTTGCTTAGTTTTTACTTAATAGTACATAAAAGTACTAGTATTTTTTTTACTCGTACGCTAAAGACGTGTTATGAAACTAGTGCTTTATATAATGTTTACTATTTTGCTCTAAAATTTTAAAAAACTCACATTTAAATTGATGACTGATTTATCGATAATTTTTATTCAATACATACAGATAATAAGACAATTACCAGCTTTA
Source organism: Brachypterus glaber (assembly GCA_958510825.1). Taxonomy (NCBI): domain Eukaryota; kingdom Metazoa; phylum Arthropoda; class Insecta; order Coleoptera; family Kateretidae; genus Brachypterus; species Brachypterus glaber. Next base: position 90,754,059 of record OY294045.1, on the reverse strand, counting down.
TTTTAAATAGATAAACTCAATAATAACCCCCGCGTGGCTTTTACTTTATTGAGTGGATAATTATTTATTTTACCCACTCATCTGTCACTTGTCAAATTATTTTCTTGTAAATGTCATTAAAATTTTTAATAAAAATATGAATTCCTAAGCTATTTATTGGATAAAACCTTGTATGACACTCATGGGTAAACCGATATTGCCCTCTCGAAAATTAACCTGCTTGGGTGACGCCTCACAGGTTAATTTTCTCATGGGCAATATCTTACTTTACCCACTAGTACCATAAATAACTATTTTTTAACCTTGAATGAAATCATTAAAAAAATCAAGATAAAAGAAATAAAAATGTAAATATTTAAAACCTCGCGTCAACGCTAGAGTCGAAGCGGCGCCTACTGGAAATTTTCTGAGTACTGGATATAATAGAGGCATATAGCAAGTTAGCATTGTTGTCGCGTTTACGATAACACAAAAATTGATAACGAAAAAATAATTTTGATCAAAATTAACAAATAAACTTATTAAACAGTTTTTCATCATTTCTTTTTATCAGTTTGCACTTTTTTTAAACAATAATATATTAAATCTTAAGAAATAAGTTTCAATTACCCCACAGAGTGGTATTTAGTTTACACGCTGTGACGTCATAGTCACATTCTCAGATTGAATGGTACTAGGCCATACCGTGGTACCAGTATACTGGTTATTAAAATATAGTCAGTGATTTGCTTTAAAAATTAGATTTTTCAAATTCTAATTTTTGCAGGCACCCGGTAAATAAATACCTTAATCCGGGCACCAGAAAATATTACCTATATAACAGCATCTATAACTCAATTTATAGTTCAAGTTTTGAAACTCGTTAGCAAAGGTTATAAACCCATAAACTAAAAGGCTTCTGTTTTCTTAATTACAGCCTAGTTTGATGTAGGTAATCCACAAGTCATTATATAATTATTATTATTATAGAGTTTAATTTGAGGCGTATAGTGCAAGAGTGGCCCATACGTATTTTTTTGACATTTGCGTTTTTTTTATAAATATAATGACATTTATATCTTTCATTAAATACCACCCTCATAACAGAGGGTTTTCTTTTTGGCACGATACAAGCATTTAAAGCACTATTGCATTATTAAAATTATCGCTTTTATTAGTGCAAGAGTGGCCCACAGGTATATGCAACCAGTCAAACATATTATTGGGGATGTTAAAAAAGCCAACTGCATCATTAAAAATGTCAGTTTTATTCTTAAAAAAGCTAACAAGGCAATAAAGATATTTTTAGAAAGATTCCTAAAAAAGCCAAAATTTGTTTTATCGAGAAAGTTATTTGTTCGCCCCAAAACAAATCATTTTCTGCACAAATGCAGGAGCGTTATGTTACCAATTTTGTACATTTTGCTTTATTAATAAAAAATAATTACAACTTACCTTAAACTTTGAGATCATAGGAACTGAAATCCGTTTAGGTACTTGAACAATGTTTACACATTCGTTATTCTTCATTTTTAACAGTAAAAAAACGTTTATTTAACTATTCCAGAGTCTAATTATTGGTATTTTGACTATTCTGTTATTAAATAACGAACATTTCTTTCACCTGTAAAAATAATTAAAATTTCAAAGTAAAATGTGAGGTTAGATCTACTCAAAAAAAAAACGTGTTATTGAAGGTCAGATCTCGTTTGTAATGCAGTGGTGGCCCAAAATGAACATTATGTATAGTGCAATAGTGACCCACCAATTTTTTTCTCTAAGAAAGTAAAGAAAGTAAAATAAATTTGTTCGTCATACATATGTAATGTACATTACCTTAATGTTGGTTGATTAAAAACCCTAACAGAAAAATTTTAAATAAAATAATGCGTCCTAGATCAAAGATTAAAAATCGGAGAAATTTAAATAACCATTATCTCGATATTTCCATAAAGTGAGATGGTCCACTCTTGCACTATACGCCTCATTTTAATGTCCCCTGTTTAATAGTAAATATCTAGATATTTATTTAATAGAACCACTACTATATACACAGTTTGCACTCTAGATGTTTATCTTTTATCCACTTTATCATGTTTAGTCGATTTGTACGTTCCCAATCTGATCTTATAGTCTAAGAGCTGGTGACTATTTTCATTTCATATTTTCTCCCCGCTGTATTTTACATACAGCCTGTTCCAGAACTCGCGTACCGAAATAATAAAGGTTGGTCCGGAAATGAGCCCTAAGGGAGCTACGGCCCTTCGAAGATGACGTATTGAATGGGGAACAAAAAAAAGCACCAATAAAATTTTAATGCTGCAGGGTGATTCTTCATTTAAAACTGAGCAAAAAAGTATTTTACACCAAAACACCTAAATTTAATATTAAAGGAGTAATAGCCTTTTAAAAAGTAACGTTTTTGGTGGCACAAAATGTTACTTCCTCTTAATTGCATTTTTTTTTTTTGATAACGGTTGCTCCTACAGTGTTACACTATATGATATTTTATATGTATTTTTACTCTAGGAATCTATATTTTTTACAACAAATCCAAAAAACATACACATAGAAAAGTTTGGGGCAAAAATGTTTTAAGCCTCATATATTTTGTCCGTCTGGGCACGCCTCTGGATAAATTAAAAAAATATATTAACATAAACTTATTGCCCTTATTAATACTAGTATACATGCAAAAGCTCGCCGCTCTAGCTTAAACGGTACCCGAGTTATTAATTAAAAACCTTATTTTTATTACAATTTTAAAGGGCCCTAGATCCCTTAGGGCTCATTTCCGGACCAACCTTTATAGGAACTTTTTTTATATTTTTGGATCTAGAATCACCTCTTAAATTTTGGCATGCCAGTTATGGATCACCCTGTATGTCTCAAAGTACATTTAAATTATGCTATTTCTAAATCACTAGGTCCTTTAAGTGCTAGAATCCTCAAAAGGTGGATAATTTTAGTTCCCTAAAAATCTATTTTATTATACCGAGTCATTTATGACATTCAGATTAAGGTATTTTCATAGTTATATACCAATCTGCAGGCGAAGAGTTAAAAATAGTCTTTAAAAAGTTCATTTGACATATGTCAATTATAAAAACTTTTATTTAATCAAAAAGTAATTTCATGAATATAAATTAATTCGCATTTTTACACGCTTGGCCCCAAAATTTTTGTGTATAACTACGAAAATAGCTCACAGTCTAATGTCGTAAAATGACTGACAGGGGTACAGTGTTGCCGATTGGAAACATATACTTTGGATATTTTATTGTAAATTTTAAGAAACATTAGTTCTGTATGAGTTTTATATGAACTAGTAGTTTAATTTTAATAGATTTAAATATACTATATTATTAAACATAATTATAGTATACACGATAAAGTTTTTTACATTTTTAATTTAAGTATAATGATTTGAATGCATGATAAGGTGGAAACTACGCAACATCGCTACTAGGTAGTCTGAAATTACTTCTTGAGGTAAAAGTTCTTTGACTTTAAGACATATATAAAATACAGCCGGGAGCAAAGAGTGAGATGAAAATGATCACTAGCTCTCAGACTATCTGTGGGCTATGATTTATGTGAATTTCATGGGGCGAATCGACTACTTGATTACATTATAGAAACCCCCAATCAAGGACTAAGAAAGAAGTAAAAAACGATTGGCGAAATAAAAGCGATAAACGAACTAAACTAACATTTTATGAATAATACCACAATACCAAAAAGTCGTTAGGATTTTTTTACACACTTTTATTAATTTTACTTGTCTCCCTGCCCGGTCATTGACCTCAATATAGCCGGCACAATTACTATAGACGATTGTGCCTCTCACTTGCACGCATCCTGCGTTACGAAGGTTAAAGCGTTAAGTTGAGAGCGCGCTTGGCTATAGTGAAAATTATTACTATACTCAAAAATTATGTTATATTTTATTTCAAAAATTCACTTGCACACAAAAAAGAATTATACGTTCAATTAAATTTTATTTTAAATATACTTACATACCAGAAATTAAAAGATTTTTTAAATACCAAAAAGCATAAATATAGTTAGTTTAGATATTATTTCGTTTATTAAAAAATTAAAATCTATGCCAAACTTAAACATAGAAAGGACGCGGCAAGTAACTTCTTCGGTGTACTTACAGCAGATTTCCTTAGGATTGGTACTTACCGTTATTCTCAGTAGTAAAATAATGCTAACCTCGAAAACCGTAGGTGTACATGCCGCGTTGCTCTGTAGGGGGGCAGAACAGTAGTATTCTTGTCTAATTAATATAAACTATACAGAATCTTCGTAAGTGTTCTACACACACATTAACCGACTGAAGGTCCTGACTTGCAGATACTGTATATTAACTTAACCTTTGTATGTTCACTATCCTCGTTTTAGTACAACGAACTTTACAAGTGGAAATAACATACCCGTTTCTTCCTATAGCAGGCCTAGATGTACAAACAGATATTTTGCTCCCAGAGATAACGAATTTCCTTCTTAGTTCCTGATTACATTACCACTCAGACCCAAAATACACCCAAACTTTACTTGTTTTGATTGAGTCTTGGTTATTATGATAACGGTTTCTGTTTAAACAGATTGAGCGTAATTAATTATGTTTACTCAATGACTCAGCAGTCTTATATTTTTTATCCAATACATATACAATACAGATAATAAGACAATTACCAGCTCTATTTTAAATAGATAATGTCTATAGTAACCCGCGCGTGGCTTTTACTTTATTAAGTGGATAATTATTTATTTTACCCACTCAACTGTCACTTGTCAAATTATTTTCTTGTAAATGTCATTAAAGTTTTTAATAAAAATATGAATTTCTAGGCTACTTATTGGATAAAACCTTGTATGGCAGTCATGGGTAAACCGATATTGCCCTCTCGAAAATTAACCTGCTTGGCTGACGCCTCGCAGGTTAATTTTCTCATGGGCAATATCTTTACCCACTAGTACCATAAATAACTATTAATTGTATATTAAAGTACTAGTTTCATAACATACGTTTTTAGCGCACAAGTACAAGTTTAGAAAACGAGCCGCTTGCGGCGACTTTTCTAAAGAACTAGTGCGCTAAAAACGTGTTATGAAACGAGTGCTATACACAATTTTTTCTATTTTGCTCTAAAATTTAAAAAAACTTGCATTTAAAATGATTACTGATTTAGGGATTTTTGTTTTGGATTGGCATTACAGTTTACACCATGTTTAAAAACAAACAAACCAATGATATTTTGATATATTTTATAGTCATCTCTTCTATTTTTTACTGCAATTAACCAAGCCACAATTTTAACATGGTAAAAATAACCTAAACACAAAATTTTGTAGAAAATTCAACTTTAAAGTGACATTCACATTTGCACGGAAAATGTCAAGCGATTGGCCAGGTCTTTTGACAACCCAAAAGAACAAAAAGTAAAGACCTCTTTTGGGCCTATAAGAACGCAAAATACGTGTGATTATGAGCTTATAAGAGTCGCAAAATAGAAAAATATTATTATTTATAATAAATACAAGGGCGAAAAGTTAAATTTTTGGATTAAATATGATTTTAGAAGCCAAGGGCCTCCGGCCCAAGGGTAACAAACCAACGAAAACAAACACAGCTACACTGATAAAAAGTGCGCTAATCCTATGGATAAAATAGGCTTTAAACACTTAAATCACATCTGACGAAAACCAAGTGAACTACGAATCAAAGTATTACAGAGTTTTGCAAAGGCTGGTGAAGTCGTGAGAGTTTAAAAACAACATAACCTATGTTTTCGAAACATTGTTTTGTCAAATAATTTAAATTTACTCAATATTTTTTTTAAAAAACCTATGCAAAAACCTCAACCTAATAAAACCCAAAAATGTATAATAATAACAAGATTTATCGAAGAGAAGTCGGCAAGGGATATCGCCGAAGAAATAAAGTAAGATCCCTTTCTCAAAATTCTGGGTTAGAAAGGCCTGAATAAACCTCTAATGATGAAGACTAACCAAAGAACTTTTACCTCAAGAATGAACATGATGAAATCTACCGTATGCTTTGTTTGAAGCGTGATCCAACTACGGTGAGGGGCTGGTGGGGAGTGACTATTGTTTACACTTAGTACGCGTAAAGAGAGAGAAAGAATGTGTAAACTCACAGTCTAATGTCTTAAACTTTGTCAAGCAATACAGTGTTGCCGATTGCACCACCTGTTTTAGATATTTTATTGTAAATTTTAAGAAATATTAGTTTTATTTGAGTTTTATATGAACTAGTAGTTTAATTTTAATAAATTTAATTATATTACATTATCAAACATAATTATAGTGTCGTAGTATAGTAGTTTTTTAAAATTTTAATATAGGTATAAAGATTTATCATAATCTTAAAGTGAAAATTACGCAACATCGCTCTGATCAAAACTAGCGATACTTATGTTTATACCAGAAGCAGTATCGCGTACGTTTATGTAAACAAACAAACAAAAAGATGACACCTTCATAAACATTGGTCTGAAATAACTTCTTGAGGTAAAAGTTATTTGAGACTAACTAACAATAACTCAATTATTTAAGGGAAGATTTCTTCAAAAATGGGAATTTTTAAATTTTTACTAAATTTATGGTAAATTAACAATTTAAAGGATTTGTATCACACCTGGTAAAAAAAGTGCAGGGCAAGAGGTATAAAACATGGAACGATGGAAATTTTTTTTAAGAAGAATGGTTCATGGAATTGAACCACTTCAAAATTATTTGTAATTTGTAAACAGCTAGTAATGTTTAAAATACCTCCATATGTAAGGTCCCAGAATAACTAAAAACTAATAAATAAATAAAATAAATAAATAAAGGAACACCTCGGGCAAAAAAGAACACTCAATTTAGGGGAAGTGTTCGGACAATTTGCAAAAGGTTGATATAATTTAAAATATATAAGAAATTTCCCCTTTCAGATCTTGACCATGTGACAGGATTATTAAGGGCAGATAGAGTCTGATATACTATTTTACCCTACAGAAATGGTACCATAGTCTTTATTATTATTTTTTGTAGCGTAAAGATAATAAATATATCGGTAAAGCTACAAAGAATATAATAGTTATTTATGGTACGAGAAAGCAAAACTAGCATATTATCCTTTAATAAATTATTTATTGTTTTTAAAATAACATTTTGCAATTTTTTTTTCTGCAGAGTAATTCTCAAAAACGAAAAGAGATAGAGATTTGGTCTAAACAAAATCGAAATCAGCAACAAAAACACTATTAGAATTGTGCAGAAGAAATTGCAGTTTGTTAGTTGTTTAGCATGTAGTCAGAGAAAGAACTTTTTCCACAATTTAAGATCTAGTGCTCATTAGGATTTCGTTAATAGTCATTAAATCTTGCTATTTTTTTTAAACCTATTTCCATTTGGGCGGACGTGTGTAGTATTCAACCACATTTTTCTTTCCTTTACCTTAATAATCTATTCTTTCTGTGTGTGTGCCTATTGTATAATATGGGACTTCAGAAGTTTTATAAAAGCATCTTTTAACCTTCTCGAAATGATTCAGTGGCAAGTTAGCTTTCCAAATTCTCGAGCACCGCATAATCCAGACATCACTGCATTTGACTTTTGCTGATTCGGAAATTTCTATTTTACTATGAAATGTCAGCTAAGGTGTTCTTCTACATTTTTCTCAATTTTTATGAGCATGAAATGCTGCTTAGGATGTTAGTCTTTAATTTTGTAAACTAATAGTATATTACATACTGAGGTGGAAAATGTTTCATTTCCTGAGGGAAAGTTAGCTGACCAAGGGGCTAGCCCGGCGGCCTGCTAATTCTCGAAGGAAAAATTAAATTTTACGCTGAGGTTTGTATACTATTTTATTATTATTATTACAAATAACCTATTTTATTAACAAATGTATGTTCCACCACAAAACTGAGACCATCTTTATATTTATAAACACTGGTAAGGTTAGATAAACATTTTTGCTTCATCTTTTATTTACTATTAACAATTTTAAAATAATATGTTATTATATTATAAATATATTGAATATAAATATTCATTTGACATAAATATCATAATAAATATTGGTCTAAAAAAAGTATAAAAATAACCTTATTTATTTACTTCGTTAAATTACCTGTGGTGGCAGCACTTATCAGTGATCTTTCAGAAATAACAGCTAAACTGGTTGTATATTTTAAAAATACGAAAATAATGCAATTTAAATGTGTATCAGAAGTTTTTTTTCCATAACATTTTAATACATTCAAGTTTTTGACATATCTGAAGTGAAGTAAAGTTAGTCAAGACAGTTCCCGACTAAGGGACGAAAATGTGGTGTTTCAAATTTTTAGGTAGTAGAAGTTATCAATAACACAGGCCCACAAAAAAAAATTGTGGGTCTTGGATTCCAATATGATATTCCTATGTATTTTTTCTCGCTGAAACCGAATCCGTAACCCGTTTAACCCTTACACGTCAGGATTCTGACATAACCTCAAAAAACACTCGAAAAACTACTAAAACGGCTAAAATCATCTACTCAATACCACTTTCACCCCCTTCCTCCAAATTCCCAATTTCGTAACCCCATAATCCCCTAACCTCGGAATACCATTACTCCATAACCTCAAAACACCGTAACTAAATTAAGTAGAAAAATCTGGTTTGGGAAAATAGAACAATTACGTGAAATATTCTTGTAGAACATAGTTATGAATAAGTAACTGTATAACCCTAAAATCCCATCACACCTAACCCCTTTACTCCATAACCCTATATATATTATAACCTCTTAAACCCATCATCCTATTCAGTGGAGATGTCCGGTTCTCGAAATCATAAGAGTTTTGTGAGTGAAGTCATGCATCAAGGTCTACTTCATTATTTTTTAACCGGTTATGCTGCTATGAGGTTAGGAGATTATGGCGTTCTGGGGTTATAGAATTAGTAATTTGGGAACAGGAGGGTGACAGTGGTATGGAATAGATAATTTTAGCGGTTTCAGTAGTTTTTCGGGTGTTGTTTGAGGTTATGTCAAAATCCTGACGTGTTGGGGTTAAACAGATTGCAGATTCAGTTTCAGCGGGAAAAAATACATAGGAATATCATATTGGAATCCAAGATCAGAAAAATATTTTTTGTGGGCCTGTGTAATAATTATTATTATTATTAAAATTGATTTTCGAACTTTATATAAATAATTATGAATATAGTTATTTGCGATATGTGTTAAAAAAACTGCGTGTTACACAATATGTACTACACTAAAACAGTTGATATAAATTAAAATTTTCCCAATTTTATTAAATTGATGACTGATTTATCGATAATTTTTATCCAATACATACAGATAATAAGACAATTACCAGCTTTATTTTAAATAGATAAACTCAATAATAACCCCCGCGTGGCTTTTACTTTATTGAGTGGATAATTATTTATTTTACCCACTCATCTGTCACTTGTCAAATTATTTTCTTGTAAATGTCATTAAAATTTTTAATAAAAATATGAATTCCTAAGCTATTTATTGGATAAAACCTTGTATGACACTCATGGGTAAACCGATATTGCCCTCTCGAAAATTAACCTGCTTGGGTGACGCCTCACAGGTTAATTTTCTCATGGGCAATATCTTACTTTACCCACTAGTACCATAAATAACTATTTTTCTCACCTTGAATGAAATCATTAAAAAAATCAAGATAAAAGAAATAAAAATGTAAATATTTAAAACCTCGCGTCAACGCTAGAGTCGAAGCTGCGCCTATGCGAGTACTGGAAATTGGCTGAGTACTGGATATAATAGAGGCATTTAGCAAGTTAGCATTGTTGTCGCGTTTACGATAACACAAAAATTGATAACGAAAAAATAATTTTGATCAAAATTAACAAATAAACTTATTAAACAGTTTTTCATCATTTCTTTTTATCAGTTTGCACTTTTTTTAAACAACAATATATTATTCCCATTTAGCTCAAAAATCACCTTTAAAACGATACCCTTCTTTGAAGTAGAAAAGTACCTTTTGGAAAAGTTTAGTTTGAGGCCAACCTTTTGCTGCATGCGAACTGAATCCATATAAACTCCTAATCTAATTATACAAGGATTATTGAACTTTTCACTTACTTCATTTGAAGCGCACAGGGAAAAAACTTCTAATTTAAAAATTTTAGTTGTGTAAAAACCGGTTTTAAATCATTTGACAGTACACTTATTTATTTAATTAGATTTGTCTGTCCATCTGTTGGTTGGTCCTTAACGCTTGAAATTAGACAAATATGGATGATGTTTTTTTCGGATAAATTTTTAACAGTGTATACAGTATATATTATTTCACATTAATGTTATTTGTATTTTTTTTTTTTTTCATTTGAGTTATCTTGTTCCTATTTTTTATTAATTTTGCGTTCTTGGGTGTTGGGAACGTACAAAAAACAATATGGTTTGCCGACTAGTTTCGTTTATTGTATATAAACTTTCTCAAGGCTGTAAAACATTTTTCGTTTTGTTTTACAGCCTTGAGAAAGTTTATATACAATAAACGAAACTAGTCGGCAAACTATATTGTTTTTTGTACGTTTCCAACACACAAGAACCGCAAAATTAATGTTATTTGGTTATTTTAATTTTTAGTTTGTACTATTAAAAAAATAATAAAAATATTTATTAAAAACCTTCTTTTTCCCCGGTACCCTTCATTTATAAACTTTTAATCAATAGAGGAAATTGGATTACAATATCGTTACGTAACTGTAGGGATTACTTGCCGAGTTGTTGCACTTCCGATTTAGATTACCACGATACTCCAATTTTAGACATTAGTTATACATAATTAGTAATTATTATTAATTACTAATTAATAATTATATTTAATTCAGAACCAGACACAAAAGGCCCAAAGTCGAACAAGATAGCTGTTTAGTTTTCATCCTGTATATAGTAGATTTTGAAAAAGTCCCTTATGCGGACAAATATAAGGTTTCATGCGCATGACGTACTACCTGAAGTTGCTGGCTTGAGGCGATATTTCAGTGCAATTTGAATGAGTTCGTAAAACAGCACGGTCTGGATAATACGTTAAATTCGTCAGGGGCGCGATACTCACGCCACTATCGCTTCCAAAGAAGAAAAATAATAATAGTTATTCGTAATGAATCACGCTATGGAAAATACATCCAATAAATAACATTTCGCGTAGAACGAGTTGCAAATAGGGATTACGCCATTTCTCCGAGGAAACATCATCTTGGGCCCAAGTACAAGAAGACACCTGGAACTATACAAGTAAGTCCCTTTTGCCTCGTCATAAAGGTCCTTCGATAAAACACCCCAGCGGTTAACAATAGCCCTTCCACCGCGGTGCACCGGTGCACGTGTGGGGTAGCCCACATCTCATAAAACCTTCCTACGAACAGCAAAAATCCACATCAATGTAGTATCTTTTACTTTCAACATATTAGACAATCTACAGGGTGTCGCCACAGAACTGACGCACTTCCTTTTACAGAGTTAATTAAAAAAATATGAAAAAAAGTTCCTATAACCATATATCCGAAAACTACTCTTAAGAAACGCCCCTTTAAAAGGGGTTAGAAAAATTCGATTTTTATTTAATAACTCAGGAACCCTTTGCGCTAAAGCAACGAGGCTTTTCATGTGATCTCGCCTTATTAAGGTCTATTAGCTAATGGTTTTTGCATGTAGTTACTTTAACCAGGGGCGTCCGAAAAAGTAAAGCAGCAAAAAGTTTGGGGCAAAAAGTGATAAGACCACCATTTCGGATGTCCCTGGTTAAAGTAACTACATTCAAATACCCTTGGCTAATAGGACTTAATAAGGAAAGATCACATGCAAAACATTGTTGCTTGAACACAAAGGGTTCTTAAGTTATTAAATAAAATTTTAATTTTTAGAACCCCTTATGAAGGGGCGTAGCTCCCTTACAGATCGTTTTTGGACATATTTTTATAGAAACTTTTTTTCATATTTTTTTATTTAGAATCACTCCGTAAAAGGAAGTGCGTCAGTTCTGAGACACCCTGTTTGTCTTTTTTCTTAAATATCCTGTCACTTGAGATGAACTGGACTGGACTGGAGGGACTGATCAGAACCTAAAGAAAAATGCTTAGTCTAGCCTAGAAACTAAAAGCCAAAACCTTATTAAATCTTTTTCTACGACTGCTTTAGAATATAAGCAAATACACACACTTTTCAAACACAGAATGAATCCATTCTAGCTCTAGAATATTCCGTATCAAGTGTTAGAATGAGTGCCATCTCTTGTTTAAAAAAGTAAAGAAAACTGTAGCAAAATTAGCAAAAATTTATATATATTTTACCATGAAATATTAAATAGTTTAATGCAATTTAAAGTTTTGCGTTAAAATTACATAAAGTTTATTAATTTTTCCTAATATTTGACCAGTTTTTATCAATTTAGTTCAAAAAATTAAAACTGCTCCATCTATTGTTAAATATTTAAACCTGTAACAACAATCTGACATAACCTTCAATTTTTGCATTATAATTTGTAAATATGTTAAAATTAAATTAAATCTTTTTTAGGTACTGATTTGATAAAATTATTAAATAACATTAATTGCTTTATTTAAAAACATGTGTTTTGTTGCATTTACAATGTCGAGTCACAAAAAAACATGGTTTTTAACCTTGTCCGCAGTTTAAAGTGTTTCATATTTGTAGTCGAAGAAAAAGTATAGTCTATAACAAGTATGAAATAGTCATTCCGCGTTCGCGGGACCGTCATACTCGCCTGCCGACTCTTATGAAAAACTTTCCGCTCGCGCGGAATATTGTTTATTCCATCCTAGTTATAGAATATACTATTCTGCATACGGGTATACCGTATACTAGGATTACAAGATATCATGAATTAAAACAACAACAAAATTTAATTATAAAGTTTTGTTTTAGTATCAAAGATTTTAAAGAAAATGCAAATATAAATCTGATTTAATCAGTAAAGTATCACTTTATCTATAAACTAAAGACTACATAATCCTTCCGTATCCATCGCATAATATATATAAAATAGATTCATGTTTAACCAAAATTTAATTACTTTAGAACACAGATTTTACATCATGGCTACTAATGGAGTACTAACTGGTTATCTAATAGTCTATTAGTAATAGATAAGATCTGTCAAAAATGTCAGTTGTATCAAACAATGTCAAAAATATTAACAATAAATTTTTATTTTAGAAATAAACTTGTTAATTGCATCAAACATACAAAATATGCAGCAAGTTTTATTCGATGTGTACAAAACAAAACAATGTTGTATCCAGAAAAGAAATCTTTGCTGGAATCAACCTATCATAAACTTTACGTGCAATCTATATATTTAGTACAAAATAAATTGCATTGTACAAAAAAGTTACCACCTCATACCATTCTCAAATTACCATCATTATCTCCAACAATGGAAACAGGTACCATCATCTCCTGGGCAAAAAAAGAAGGAGACGAAATAAAAGAAGGGGATTTAATAGCAGAAATTGAGACAGACAAAGCAACTATGGCATTTGAAGCTACAGATGATGGATTTTTAGCTAAAATATTGGTTCCAGCTGGTACCAAAAATGTTCCCATTAATAAAGACGTGTGCGTTGTTGTTTCCAACAAGGAAGACATTGCCGCTTTTAAGGAATATAAAACTTCACAAGATGTCTCTACAGAAGAAAAAATTTTACAACAAAAGGTAGCACCCACTACAAAACAAAAAGTAGGAACTATAGAAACAATACAACCAAAATTACCACAAGTACCTACACCAGAAGTACCACATGTCATACTTAGGCTACCCGCCTTATCTCCAACAATGGAAACTGGTACAGTAGTATCATGGGCAAAAAAAGAAGGCGATGAAATAAAAGAAGGTGATCTAATTGCTGAAATAGAAACAGACAAGGCAACTATGGGATTAGAGGCTTCAGATGAAGGATTCTTAGCCAAAATTTTGATACCTGCTGGTACTAAAAATGTTCCGATTAACAAAGAAGTATGTGTTATAGTTTCCAGTAGAGAGCATATAAATACTTTTAAAGATTTTGCTGTTACTGCAACACAAGTTGTACCTAAAGAACAAAAGGTTCAACCCAAAGAACAAAAGGCTCAACCTAAAGAACAAGTGCCCAATGATATTAAAACGGCGAAAGTAAAACCTAGAATACCATCAATAACATTTACTCATCATCCAAAGCAGCTTATTCCACCTGGCAAGATAGAAATAAAAAAACATGCCAAAGAAAAAAAGAAAATGAAAGCAGCTGCCCTAAAAAGAAAAGAAAACCCCTACATAGATATACCAGTTACCCCTGAAAGAAAAGCTATAACAAAACAATTAGAAGCAGCTAAAATGGGTATACCTCACCTTTGCGTAGGAAAACAAGTCGATGTTTGGTATTTGGAAAAGTTACGTTCTTCGCTAAACCAAAAATCAAACAAAAAATTAAATCATATTACCTTAACTCATTTTTTTATGAAAGCCACAGCAAACGCTTGCAAAATAGTACCACAAAGCAATTCTACATGGAGTAATCAAGGCATTGTACAATACGGTCCTGTTAACATAAGTCTTGCTGTTGCAACTAATAAAGGGTTGGTTTATCCAACAATTTTTGACGTTGGTCATAAAAGTATCTTAGAAATTAGTAAAGAAACTCAGAGTATTGTAGATAAAGCCCGAAGAGGAAATTTGCAGCCTCAGGAATGTGAAGGTGGAACATTTTCGATATCAAATTTGGGAATGTATGGTGTTAAATCTTTTTCTAACATAGTGAATATTAAGCAGGCCTGTGCATTGGCAACTGGTTCTACTTTTAAGGTACTGAAACATGATATTGAAAAAAATAAATTGTATGAAACCACAAAAGTGAACGTGTCCCTTGTTTCAGACCACAGAATTGTAGATGGTACTGTATCAGCTCAATGGCTGGATGCTTTTAAGAATTATATTGAATTTGATTTAATGTTTCAATAGTTTAAATAATAATATGATCCTCGTGGTTATAATATCGAGGTAACAATATTATTTTTTAAAATGTCAATAGTTTTATACCTGTTACAAGTACAATTGGGAATATGTCCCTAATATCGATGGCACAGCCAGTAGGAAATAGACTCACAGACTACAGATCGAGTGTCCTTAACCCGGCTCGTGTGTGGTGAAAAATGATAACAACGCGTGTGTGATGGGTTTAATCCACCCCAAGCTTTAAAAAATCACACACTGCCATATTTTAAATTCGGGACACCTATTTAGAATGATTAAAAAAAGTTTGTTGTATTAACAGCAATAAATAATGTCTTCTAGGACTTGCATGGTACGGCACTGCAACTGTTTATCAAATTTTTAAAGTCTCTCTTATTGCCACAGTTTTAATGAATATTTTCTTTTTTATTTTTGTATATTTTTACTTCTGTTTAGGAGATATCAGGATTTTCCTGAAAGTTGTCATTTTTTCAGTTAACTCAAAAAGTACTACATGAATTTGATTGATGATGTGCTTTAAATTTGAAGCTTAACCGACTTACGTTTTTCTTCTAATCTAGTTTATCAAAAACATAAAATGGGTTTGATAAACTTGAGTAGAAGGAAAATTAGGGTCACTCCATCCGGCGGCAGTTCTGCGAATTCACCGTTAAGCCTCCGTCGGACGGCAGTAGAAAGTTGCCCCAGGAGGAAAAAACTGTAGAAGAAGAAGAAGTAAAAGACATGAGCTTCAAATACAAAACAACAACTCTGCTGATTTGTACTTTTTGAGTGAATGAAAATATTCATTAAAACTGCAAACTTCAAATACAAAACAACAACTCTGCTGATTTGTAGTTTTTGAGTGAATGAAAATATTCATTAAAACTGGGGCAATAAGAGAAACAACAAAACAAAAATTTGATAAACAATTGTAATAGAGTACCATGCAAGTCCTAGAAGATAGTTGTATTTTTTGTTGCTGTTAATACAAAACTACTTTTTCTAATCATTCTTAATAAAAACAAAAGTAGAGAATATTTAAGCTTTAAAACAATAATATAAGAATTAATCAAATACATTAAGTAGTTTTCGAAATATTTGAATTTAAAAAATGGCAATTTTTAGGTGTCCGGAATTTAAAGTCTGGCAGTGTATAAAAATAAATATGTGTTTATTTTTAAATAATCATTCGTTTAGATTATTATACTAATATATTTAATAGAAATATAAAAATCATATTTTTATTTTAAAGAAATACGAAACTCGATTCTATAGAATGCATATTTAGAAGAAAAAAATGCTTACTTGGAGATATAAATGAGGGAAAAACAAATCTTTGTTTAAAACACAAAAATAGTTATTTATGGTAAGTACTAGTGGGTAAAGTTTGGCTGACGCCTTTCAGGTTAATTTTCTCATGGGCAATATCTGTTAACCCACGAGTGCCATACAAGGTTTTATCCAATAAATAGCTTAGGAATTCATATTTTTATTAAAAATTTTAATGACATTTACAATAAAATAATTTGACAAGTGGCAGTTGAGTGGGTTAAATAAATAATTATCCACCAACGATGGTTTAGCTTTAAACTTGGATTAAGTGGACGGACAACCAATCAGAATGCAGTATTTTTAACTTAAACTCAATTTAGTTAAGATAATCCCAGTTTAAGAGTTGGTGCAAGTGGCCCTCAATAAAGTAAAAGCCACGCGAAGGTTATTATTGAGTTTATCTATTTAAAATAAAGCTGGTAATTGTCTTATTATCTGTATGTATTGGATAAAACAACTTTATTTAAATAAAATAACCTAAAATGAAAAAAAAAATTAAAAAAAAATTATTTAAAAAAACGAAAATTTTATATAGTGAATACGTATCTAAAATTATGAATATTTTTATAACGTTAAGTGTGTGGTGGGGTTAAATCCACCCATACGGAACTTTGAAACCGCTAAAAAAATAAACGTGTAGGATAAGGGTCAAACAAAAATTGTCAATATGTTCCTTATGCGTTTACTTACAGCTACTGAAGAGAGAGAATGTTAAAACAAAAAATACTGAGAAGCAGTCCACATTTGAAATATGTCATGGGTGGTTTTAACCCCACCACACAGGCGCCGGGTTAAGTATAATATATTGCAATGGTACAATAATTACCTAGCAAGTTTTTGTAAACAATAATTCTTGTTATGAAATGTAAAATTTTTTTTAGAAATAATTAAATAATTTAATTCAAAATAGATTTTTTTGTTATTTTGGGATTTCTTAAAAGGTCGCATTTTGAATAGTTTCCCTCTAAGGTATCTACGTTATCTAGAAATTATTGTTTTTAATTTAGTAATAAATACTGGTCGGATCGTGGAAATTATTTACTGCAAAAATTAAATAATTTTTAAAGACTTCAAACATTTGAAACTATATTTTACTAAAATACAGAACAAAGTCGCAGCGAGGATCTAGGAGACTTAGCCGAAAAATTTACCGCGAAACTTTTATTATGAAAAAATTTACCGCGCAAACATCTACCGCGCAATGATTTAGCCCCGAAAATTTCACCGCGAAAAATCAATTACTGCGAAAAAATATTACCGCGAAAACTATTATGGCGACAATAAAAAGCGCGCATAATTTTACAGCCCAAATATACAATTGAGCATGCTTTTACCGCGCAATAATATGATCGCTCTTACATTTTAATAAAGAAAGAAACAACCGTAAAATATATCATTATTTTTAATAAAAATAATATTTAATAATCATAAACTAAAAATTTTGGGATTTAATGACCTACTTATATTCTTGTTCACCTCGTATCTGCTTAACCGTAGACAATTTGTATTTTATAAAGGTTTCAAATCTTTTATAATTTTTCCAAGCTCTGGTGTTCCTCAAGAGTCCAATCTTGGACCACTTTTGTTCTTGTTGTTTATCAACGATTTGTCTTTGCTTTTAAAATGTATGCACTTACTTTTTGCAGACGATTTAAAAATATTTTTGATTATAAAATCTCTTTTAGATTGTTACTTTTTGCAAGGTCAGCTTCAGATTGTAGTCGACTGGTGTTCTAAAAATTCGTTAAATTTAAATGTATCTAAGTGTAAATGCATGACTTACACCAGAAAAAGAGGCTTTATAAACTTTGATTATAATATCAACAACACTTTACTAGGCAGGGTAGAAGAAATTAAGGATCTTGGCGTTTATTTTGATACAAAACTTAGTTTTTCAAAACATATAAATAATTTAGTAAAATCTTCCAACAGGTTATTAGGATTTGTAATAAGGAATACTAAAGATTTTTCTAGCAATTATAGCCTCAATTTATTATATCATTCACTTATTAGATCCAAATTAGAATATTGCTCTATAATTTGGTACCCACACTATGATACTGATAAGAAAGAAGTGGAAGGTGTTCAAAGACGTTTCTTAAAATACGTGTGTTTTAAAGAAGACGGTCGATATCCATCTCAGGGTACTGACCACACAGCCCTTTTGTTAAGATTTAATCTCAAATCATTAGAACACAGACGCAAAGCATCATCTATATGTATTCTTTTTAAACTACTACATAATAAGTTGGATTGTACTTATTTGTTAAACAAAATAGAATTTCTGATACCGAGAGCTAATTCTAGAAACGAACTTACTTTTTATACTTCCAGAGCTAGAACCAACATTTTGTTTATCTCTCCTATTTATATTATTTGCAGTAACTTCAATGATATTTCTGAGCTCTGTGATATAAATTTTGATACGTTAAGGTTTATATTAGACAATATTAATTAAGAACATTTTGTTATTTTTTTTACAAATATTTTAAGGTTTATATTAAGTAATTTTAATTAAGTAAATTCTGTTATTTTTTTTTACATATATTTTTATATAGTTGTAATAACTGTCCTGTTTGGCACTAGCTGTTGGGCAATAAATAAATAAATAAATAAATAAATAAATAATAATATTTAATTTATCATCAATTTCACCAAGATCGATCATTACAGGGGAAGCCTACATATTATTTAATTTTTTTATCAAAAACAAAACAAACAAAACCAAACAATTGTTAAATTAATTTAGTTATATTTCTGTTTTTTTTTTTTTGAAAATAAACTTAAAAAACTAAATTAAACAGATTGGTTATATAATACAGTGCGTGCATTAAGTCTGGAATCACCCGAATAACTTTTTAGTTACAAGTAAAATACAAAAATTCTCAGACAGGTCGATTTATATTTTTAATTCTGCAAATTTTGGTCTAAAAAAAGTTACCAAAATTGGCACCCCCTTGCACCCTCACCCCCCAACTTTTTTTTTCAAATAGCAACCTACCCCTTGTGATACATCATTGGAAATTTAATAAGCTTTCCAACAGTGTATGATAAAGCCTAATTTGTTAAAGGGTCTATGAAAAAACGCATGTTTTATTTAAACATTGTTTGTGTGAAATATTACGCATAATATGGTAATTGTTGCCCTATTTCCTACTTGGCACCTTCCTGAGAATCTAAATAAGGTTGTTTTAAACTTATTGTAATATTTTATACACTGTTGAAAAATGCAATTTTTTTTCTTTTTATTGACCAATTTTATGTTTACTATTTAATCGATTTTAATCCCGTTTTTTTACTGTCCACTGTCAAAGATCTGAAGGACATCAATTTGAACATTTATAGTGAACTAAAGTTATACTTTACATGTCTTTATAATAAACTAAATTGTGCATTTTATCATTAGCCCTTTACCAAATTAGGCTTTATTATACACCGTTGGAAAGCGTATTAAATTACCTTTCCAACGGTGTCACAAGGGGTAGGTTGCTATTTGAAAAAAAAAAAGTTGGGGGGTGAGGGTGCAAGGGGTGCAAATTTTAATAACTTTTATTACACCATAATTTGCAAAATTAAAAATAAAAATCGACCTATCCGAGGGTTTTTGTGTTTTACTTGTAACTAAAAAGTTAATCGGGTGATTCCAGACTTAATGCATGTACTGTATATTATATTTATTAGTAATATAATTATAATTTTATTTATATATATATTACCAATTGAGTTATTTTCAAATTTTTTAAATTCTTGATGTAGGTAACAAAAAAGTATTACAAAAAAACTTTTTTATAATTTAAAACTAGACTACAAATTTGCTTTGAGTGTTAAATATTTTCGCGGCTATTAATTTCGCTATAAATTTTTCGCGGTAATTGCATTTCGCTATTAAAAATTTGCGAGGTTATAGTTTTTGCTGTTTTTATTTCGCTTTAATATTTTTTCGCGGTTAATGTTTATCGCTGTTAATCCTTTTGCGCGGAAAGAAACATTTCGCTGTAATTTTTTCGCGGAAAAAATTTGGCTCAAGCTCCCGCTCCCCAGGCCCCGCGAAGAGTTACTGCAAGGTGAGTTACTTGGAACATTTAAGATTTCATGTAAAAAGTCAAATGTTGACCTCTAATTAAAAATAAATTTTAGACGTCTCCCAAAAAATGAACCTCTAAAATTTCAGAGACATTCTGTAACGACCAGACCTTTTTCTATACGCATCTCTCGTTCGTTCCTTTGTCAATTTTGCTCATCTAAATTTTTCAGGGAAACAGTGTGCTAGATTGTCCAATTCACGGTACCCCTCAATATTATTAAGTTAAAAAAAAATGTGCCCAAAATCTAACAACGGATCCTAGTAGTGGAAGGTCCGGACATTAAATAACCACTTTCAGTAAAATCCCAACCGTAGCGCTTTTCGAGAAAAAGCTTAACATCTCTTCAGGAGGATTCACGCTTCGTACCATTTACTTTTGGAAATGAGTTTGCTTTAATCTTATATAATTTTTGCTGCAGAATTCGAAACCCATTGAAAAATTTAGCTAACTATTTTCGTTTTCTAGAAAAACGCAATTACTTCTGCATTTAATGCCATTTTAGAACAACCATATTAAAATAGTTTTTTAACCTAACGCTCTTTTGGCGAGCCTAAAATTCAGCTTTACGCTTCTTCTTTAAAATCGTAAAAGTTCAAAGCATAATATGTGTATACAGGGTGTTCCGTGAGGAAAGGGAAATATTTAAAGAATATGCTGTATAGGTCAAAATAAGAAATAAAGTTCCCATAAACATATGTCCACAAACGGCTCATAAGGGAGCTACGCCTTTTCAAATGGGGTACCAAAAATTTAATTTTCAATTAATAACTTAGGAACCCTTTGTGTTATAGCAACAAGGTTTTGGATGTGATCTATTCTTAATAAGGCCTATTAGCCAATGGTATTTGCATGTAGTCACTTAAACCAGGGGCGTGCGACAAGAGGGGTCTAATCAATTTTTGGCCCCAAACTTTTTTCTGTTAAAGTTTTTTGTGGGTTTATTATTGGAATAGTATTCTTTAGGTAAAAACACATTAAAAAGGTACTCAAAGGCAAAATTACAAGTTTCAAGAACCAAAAATTAAACACCAAATTGTTGAAAACCAAAATTTCAATGGTGTAGGTTAACTGTACACCACAAACTAAGAAAAAAAGTTTGTATACAGGTAATTCCAAAAATCAATGATAACGGGAGTTATGGTCTCCAAAATTTTTGAAGGGTACCTTTAAAATCGATTTTTGAACCTACATGTATAAAACTTTTTTTCTTAGCTTTTGATGTAGAATCACACTGCAAAAATTAAGATTCTGATTTTTAACATTTTAGTTTTAATTTTTGGTTCTAGAAAGGTGTAAGTTTGCCTTTAATTGTATTTTTTTCGAAAACAGTTAATCCTATGGTATTACAACGAGAGTACCTTTTTTATGTGTTTTTACCTTGGTTATAATATTCTAAAAATAAACCCACAAAAAAGTTGAGCAGAAGAATTTTTGGGCAAAAAAGTGATAAGACCCCCCATTACGGACGCCCCTGGTTAAAGTAACTACATGCAAATACCATTGGCTGATAGGCTTTATAAAGCATAGATCACGTGCTAAACCTCGATGCTTTAACACAAAGGGTTCCGAAGTTATTAATAAAAAATCGAAATTTTGGGACCCCTATGAAGGGGCGTAGCTCCCTTACGAGTCGTTTTTGGACATTTGTTTATAAGAACTTTTTTCTTATTTTGACCTCTAGAATACATCCTTAAAATATTTCCCTTTCCTCACGGAACACCCTGTATATTGCACTTTCAGACCCTTTAATTAAACCATAGTTTCAGATATTTATGCTTAACTTTGTAGACTGTGCTATCCGTCAAATTTTGATTATAGTGTCAAATTTAGCAGAATCGTGGAGATTAAATGCAGCGGTCCCAAAACCAAAATTTAATACATTATACTTTACTAAAAGTACAACAATACTTTTTGTGGTAAAATTTCGTTTAGTCAGACTTATTCTTCTTAAATTGGAAGGAATATGTGAACTTTGTTTGTAAAATGTGTTCAACCAAATCTGCAGCAAAGAAACTTTTCGTACTTTTTATTCCTGCATTTTCTTAAAGTTTTAAATTTAATTAATTTAAATTTTAAAGACTAATTTAAAATTAAAATAGACCATTAAATTTGTAAAAAATTTCGCCTGCGGCATTTTTACGTTCTTTTATTGAAGATTGAAAAATTTAATAAACCCCCCCCCCATTAGCAAATCCTGCGCACGGCCCTGATATCGCCTATATCACTTGCGTGATAATTCTTTTGATTTTTGCCTGTCGTTAAAATCGACCCAGTAGTTTAGGCTATAGAAGGTACTAAATAAATATGCATGCATAAATACAAATATATAAAAAACATAGCCCTCAGTTCACCTTGCCATAGTTCAGTAAAAATAATTAAAATCAAATACAAATTGTTTTGAAATTTAATTATAGATCCAGTTCATAAAATAAAAAAACACTTAGAAATTAAAATTATAAAGCAACATAATTATTTTTAAACAATGTAAAAATGGCATTTTTCCTTAGTTTAAACATAACGTTTTTTTATAAAACCTTAATAAGAACTGATAACTTATTGAGAACCGCTGTCAGAAAAAATAACATTTCTAATAACACTAGTCTACACATTTAGGCTTAAGCATCTCTAAATATCTTTTTATAAATGGGTCAGCAGGTACAAAACATAAATATATTATGTTTTATAATTTTACAATTTTAAAGTATAAGAATAAAGCTTTATTCTTAGCTTGCTAAAAAACCGTTAGACTAAAAGACTGTTTTAATATGGTTGTTCTAAAATAGCATTAAATGCATAAGAAATTGCGTTTTTATAGAAAATGCAAATAGTTTTGCAAAATTTTACAAGTGGATTCGAATTCTGCAGCAAAAATTATATAAGATTAAGGCAAACTCATTTCTAAAAATAAATGGTACGAAGCGTGAATCCTGCTGAAGAGATGTTAAGCCTTTTCTCCAAAAGCGCTACGGTTGGGATTTTACTGAAAGTGGTTATTTAATCTTCAGACCTTCCACTACTAGGATCCGATGTTAGATTTTGGGCACATTTTTTTGTAACTTAATAATATTGAGGGGTACCGTGAATTGTTCATGTAAAAAGTCAAATGTTGACCTCTAATTAAAAATAAATTTTAGACATCTCCCAAAAAATGAACCTCTAAAATTTCACAGACATTCTGTAACGACCAGACCTTTTTCCATACGCATCTCTCGTTCGTTCCTTTGTCAATTTTGCTCATCTAAATTTTTCAGGGGAACAGTGTGCTAGATTGTCCAATTGTTCATGTGATAATTTCATATTTTATGGGCTATTCCCAGATCTCACGAGAATCGTTATGCCTCTAATTACGCACACCGCGATTATATCTTCTGTCGAATGGAAATTATTATTCCAAAGTGGATAGAGTTTTACAGAAAGGAAAATAAATAAATACATTGATTACGATTAATTTTGGTGGTATACCCTATTTCTTATCATTATTAGTAACTAAAAAATTTACTATAGTGAGGTCTATGCCAAGCTGAGGTCTATGCCAATAAGGCAGCACCTGGTGCACGATATATACATCTGCTCGGACAGTCATGCCGCTCCAAAGGCATTGTGCAATCCCAGCACTAGGTCACTCCTAGTCAGGGAGTGTGCAGAAGCCTTGGAAGAGCCAGCAAGGACCAAAAACGTTCAACTGGTATGGGTACCGGGTCATAGTGGAATTCCCGGAAACGAGAAGGCAGATGAACTTGCAAGACTTGGATCAGGGATGGCCTGCACGGGGCCGGAACCTATATTGGGTGTTACAAGGAAGCAGGTAAAGACCGCTCTCGATGAGTGGGCTTATACCAAGCTAAAGGAGCAATGGAGGGTGGTCGACGGTTGCCGGCAAGCTAGGGACTTCCTGGCTGGCCCAAGCAAATCAAAGACCGACTGGTTGCTTGAAAAAGGAAGAACTGCACTCAGACAACTTGTAGGGGTCCTCACGGGCCAAGCTAAGGAAGCACCTGGCAACAATGCGGATTCTAGAAAGTCCGCTATGCGCAGAGTGCGGAGAGGATGAAACATCCTCTCATTACTTAGCCGAGTGTGTCAGATACGACAGGATCAGGTTACAAGTCTTTGAAACTCAACCAAGATCAAGTAAGAGATCTCCCCTGGGCCAATATCCTGACCTTTATTGAAAGGACGGGCAGGTTCAAGGAGGACTCAAATTAGTAAATGGCTGGGATTGCCTGGGGTGACAAAAAGGGCCAGAAATGGCCTAGTTCTCCGGCTTTGGCCAACCCAAAAATTTACTACTACTACTACTACTATAGTGAACATTTTTTCGCAAGCAAGTTACGTTACTATCGTGCACTCTCTCCCACTCTATGATCATGAAAGGCAAAGTTGGAAGAACAAATGGTCACGTGACTTACTTGAGAGAAAATGTTCACTATAGGTTTAATTTAGTTTTGTAAGTGTATCTTCTGGCGGAAAACGGAATTTCGCATAAAATTGAAGTATAGATTCAATATGTGTTTAAAAAATAGGATGTATTGAAAACATACCGAATCTGGAGGTGTATTTGCAGGACTATTTTTTGAAATAATTTTTGAACAATTTAAATCTTCAAAGGTGAGTCGAATGAATAATTAATAATAATTATAATTAATTTGATGTTAATTTATTTTGACACAATAAATTCAGGTTTGACATTTCTAATCTTTGGAATAAAAAAGATTTAAGTTCATTATTTTTTTTTAATATTAAATAAAAATAAACTAATAAGACATAAAAATTGCCTTAATTTTGCATTTTAGTTGATATTTTGTTATAATATTACATTATCAAGCTTGTTTTATCAAAGAACTAGAAAACAGGTATATAGGATTTTCTGGTATATATTCGGAACGAAAATATCCCGTCGTTATGGTAATGTCAGGTTTTTTATTGGTTGAAACCGATATTATGGTAGTTGAAAAAAATAGTCAACAGAATACGATAGTGTAAACGGATTTGAATTCTACGGACAAATTTTTCTAGTCAGCCAAAGTCTTATTAAATAAGGGCATTTGCCGAATAACTTTCACCATTTTCTTGCGAAGTGGGTACCCTTTAATTTTACAAATCATGGTTTTATGATCGAAAAACATTTAGTACTATAGTCTGTTTTTTCAAGCAAGATAGTAAATTAAAAATCGTATAGTAAATATTTTTACAACAGGTTTGAATAGTATATATTGGTGAATAGAATATACCTAGTTATGTTTTATAAAAAAAACTACGCAGTATATTCGCACATCCAATATTCGAATCTGTTTTGAAAATATTTTCTGTGCGATTTTCAATTTACTATCTTCCTTGAAAAAACAGACCATATGCTAGTATTACTAGCGTTGGGTCGCTAAATTTTTATTCAATCACAGTGTGTAGGGAAAAGTATTATTTTGTTAGCAGCAGTAGTGTCATGATCAGCATATTTTTAAAATAATATTGCTTTAATCATAGCGTAAATACATTCTGCCTTCACGAGATTTGCTTCGGCAAAGTCCGGTTTGTATCAGACCCTTTTCGGTGATTCTTGTCGGTATAACTTAAAAGATAAAAGTTTATAAACAAATATAATTTATGGTTAAAATGATCGTTTCAGACTTCAGAAATAGTAATTAACTTGCAAATTGATGAGACTGGAAATCCTTTGTCGGGGTAATTAAATATAGTCGGTGTCTTTATGAATATTTTGGGCTAAAAGCCTTTTAAATTTAACTATTGACCTACTTATATAAACATGAAAAAATTAATATTTATTCAGTTTTACTTAGAGTGTCCCCATGTCAATTTCAAAAGTGAAAATGTACTTCCTGTGAGAAATAATTTTGAGAATTATTCTTGAATTAAAAATAGTTTTTAAACTTAAATTTTGAGACTTGTAATAACAGACATAAAAATACTTTTGAACACTTATAAATATTGTTAGTATGAACACTGATAGAAATTTTAACGAATATTAATGAACTTTGAAAAATATTCTGTAAACTTATTTAAATGACTTATACGAACCAGTTTTAATATTTACACTAAGAAAAATGTGGACAATAAATTGGGCGTTGAAAATGATTGTGAATAGTTGAGATTTTAAACATAAAATGTTTTAATTTAGAAGTATTTAATGGAAAAATAATATATAATGGAAGTTAGAATTTAGGGGCTTTGCATAGAAGTGGGACTTAGAAGGAAGAATTGATCTTTCATGTTCTTGAAGAATTTATTCACATTTATTTAATATATTATTCTTAAGTTAAGAAGCAATGGTTTTTAATCTGTTTCCGAAGCATCATCTTACTAAAATACCCGGTCTCGAATAAAGTGATACATGGTTAAGTATATTCTCCGCTCTGGTATACTTTAAATACGATAGAAGATTGGATGGCCAACCTAACTGAGTAAGTTATAGTAAAAGTTATAATTAACCGCTGGGCTATAACCAAATTTTACAATTTATAACATTAGTAGAAAAATATTTATTAGTAAAAAAAACAATTCACAACATTAGTGATAGGTTTCGACTTTACAACAGTAGCATGTTTAGTTTCATCAACAAAGTTTACATAAAACCGTCCATTTAATGTTATCGTTGATTTAATACGTGTGGAGCCCTCATCTAATGATGTTGTGTGTATCTGCTGGGCACTAAATTGAAGTCATAAACATTCGATGAGGATTAGCTACCAATTGTTGCTAGATAATTAATACCTTAATCGACAATCGGATAACTTTATTAGGTGATAAATTCTTTGTACAGGGTGACTCAAAATTCAAAGTACCAAATTTATAGGTTGATTTTACACAAAAATTAAAAAAAGTTTCCATAAACATCGATTGTTTTGTAATCGACAAAGCCCCCATAATAATATTCACTACTAGCATTGTGTCGCTAGTTAAACTAAAGTTTTATTTAAGCACAGTGTTTAGGGGAAAGTATTATTTTCTTATAAGCAGTAATTTTTGTTGTTTTTCATGTTTAGTTTTATCAATAACGTTTACATAAAACCGTCCATTTAAAGTTATTGTTGATTTAATACGTCTGGAGCACTTATCTAGTGATGTTGAGTGTATCTCCTGGGCAGTAAATTGAAGTCATAAACATTTGATGAGTATTAGCCAACGAACTAATAACTCTTCTTTCTAGAATACGCATACCGTTAAAATAAAGTATCGCCAACATCTCAGTTTGTTTGTAAACAAATAGTAGGTATATTCAGGCCTGAACAATAACAGTTACCTGTAACTGGTATTGTTGTCTTTGTTAGAACAAAGATGTGCGAGTAAGACAGACGAATGTTTATGTTGCCGACGTTTTTGTCAGTTTTAACGAATGAAATGTCTATTCTAGAGAGAAGAGTTATTAGTTCGTTGGTATTAGCTAGCCATTGTTGCTAGATAACATTAGGCAACACGGTTTCTTGCCCTGACTGGAGTCATATGTTTTTTAACTAATTTTGGGTCGCTGACGCCGAATCTGGCATCAGAGTGTTTCTACTACCTCGGGTTTCTTAGAAAAATAAGATAAAAATGGTAAAAAATCATTATTTTAACCCTCCTTTGTTTTAAAATCATGGGAGATAAAAATATTCAGAGGAAATATTTGGATTCTTCGACTCACTACTAGTTAAAAAATACCCAACTTAGTACCGTGTACTCATGCTTAAAAAGGTCAAAAAGCATCACTAGGGAGTCAAATACACTGCCCAGTAAAAGAGCTTCCCCCTCCGCGCATAAAATGGATTTTTTATTATCAGATTTACTTTTATCAACCTCAAAAATATACCAATTTTCACGAAAACTACTCCCTGCCTCTTAGGGGGTGGAGTTAGATTTTTGTTATTATCAGATATTCTTTCAGCAACCTTAAAAACCCCAATAAACCAATTTTCACAAAAATTACCCTCACCCCTCAGGGGTGGTATAAGATTCAGTTTTAGCGACCTCAAAAACCTCAATATATAAATTTTCAAGAAAACTACCCCCTGTCCTTCAGGGGGTGGAGTAATATTTTTTTTATTATCAGATTTATTTCAGAAACCTGAACAATTCCAATATACCAATTTTCACTAAAACTATCCCCCACCCCTTTGGGGGTGAAGTTAGAATTTTTTTTATAAGATTTGCTGGATAGTATTACCCAGCAAAACTTTATCAATGGCCCAGGAATGGCCCGTCGGTAATGTTTTGCTGGGTAGATATCAAATAAAATCATGAAATCTTAATTAAAATATCTTAAACTAATGTATAATGCAACATTAGACTACTTAGTCCCTTAGGACAGTTTTAATTAACATACGAGTTATTATTTGAGATGTCTTCTCTAATGAACATAGAGGTCGGGGTATTAACTGGGGCAATCCTTCCGTAATATTACGAACAATTAGAGAAATTGTTCCATATAATATATTATGTGGACTCTCGCCAGAAAGAGCTTATATTGTCGCTTACAGTATATGAGAAATCATAAATGACGACCTAAAAATTTACTTCAATTGGCTTTGCTGTAATAAACTTAGTTTAAACGTAAAGAAGACTGTCTACATGCTAATCAAGCAGAAAAATAAAAAAGAACACCAAATCGACATTAAGCAGAGTAACAGAGTACAAATATTTAGGCCTCACCATCGATGAAAACCTCACATTTAAACAGCACATAAACGTAATAAACAACAAAATAGTACCGCTATCAGGAGCTACTCAATACTGGTCAAAAAGTCAAGAAACCTATCTATAACAGTCTAGTGGCATCTCACATTCGCTACCTGATCACCTGCTGGGGAAACACCAATCAGACTTTATTGGAAATTGTACAAAGAAGTCAGAATAAAGCAATAAAATCTATATACAACTTCAATTACCTTAAAACAACTTATGAAGTATATAGTGAAACAAGAATACTCAACATAAAAAAAACTTAAAAAAACTTGAGCAGTCCAAACTTATACATAGGATATTAAAAAGCAATACAAAAACAATCCAGTCTCTAACAAGAAATGAAGAGGTACATGACCATTACACCAGATCTCGCCACTTGCTACACAATACCAAACGATCCACACTAAAAACTCAGAACTCGCCGATCCACAGAGGAATAATTACATATAACTCGTTAAATGATGATCTCAAAAATGTACAAAATAAAAATAAATTTGTGATAAAACTAAAACATTATTTTAATAATTTATTTTGAATATTATTCTTATTATATTATTATTATTATTTATTTACATATAAATTAAGTTTATATAGTTTATATTAGGCCTAGTTATCAGTTTTTTGTACTGCTTATAGGTCAGAAATAAATTCTTAAAAAAAAAAGATTGGGGTGGACCTTATATTTTTTTGTTATCTTAATTTTTTTGTTTAGGTGTAACTAGAAAATTGTAAAAAATATGAGAGTAATCAAACTTCTCTAAGGGTGCTAATGGAGGCCCTAAAATTCATAAAATTACCATAAATCGTAAAAAATCGTTAAAAATTGTCTGTAAGTTTTGTATAAGTGAAAAATTTAAAGGGCTGGAAATCTCTTTTTTTTCTTCTTTTGAACATGCAAAATTATGTGCCAAATTTCAAAATGATTAAAACATTTTAACCCGTGCCGAAAATCCGCCAAAATTGCCCCTAACACTAATATTTGCTGATTTCTACCATTGTGGTAGAAATTCTATGGTAGTAATTTAAAAATAAATGGCCACTTGATATCATATGCAGATGATACTGTAATAATTTTTGTTGGAAACACCTGGGAATCTGTCTGTAATATAGCAGAAGAAGGATTGGTCACAGTGCATGAGTGGCTATCGTATACAAAACTAAGTTTAAATGTTGATAAAACTAAATTCATGACATTTTCATGCTATGAAGATGACCAGCCGAATATTGCAAGTCTGAAAATACACCAAACAGCGTGTAATTTTAATAACTGTAACTGTAACATAATAAATAAAGTCAATAAAATAAAATATCTTGGAGTAACAGTGGATCAGCATATTAGATGGGATGAACACATAAAAGACTTAAATAAAAAACTCCGTTTTGTCCGGCACAAACTTTATATTTTAAAAGATATCCTCAATAGAAAAACCCTTAGGCTAGTTTATTTATCATTAGTAGAATCTTTATTAAGGTACTGCATAAGTATATGGGGAGGTATATATCAGTGTCACATAAAATCATTAGAAACATTACAAAATTCAATAATTAAAATAATTTTAAGAAAGCCATACACACATCCGACGGATGAACTATATAACGAAATGCAAGTTTTTAAGGTAAGAAACCTTTTTGCATACAAATGCCTAATTTGGAATTTTGATAGTCTTGTATCAGATAGGCCACTTTATACTAGAGCCAGTCATAAGTTAATTGGCAATCTTCCTCTATTAAAAAAAACTCATATACAAAAATATATGAACTTCATGAAAATTAAATTTTGGAATGTTATACCTACACACATAAAACAAATAAATAATTTAAAAAGGTTTAAAACTATATTGAAGACTTTTATTCTGCAAGACCAGAATTGTTTTTGTCATTTATTTTATAATTACCAGTAAAATATATTTTTTTTCCCCTGAGCTCCTACTTTATTCAAAGTCACATCTTTCGCGCGCCACACACACACACACACACACCTTTCTCTCTCTCTCACTCTCTCTTCCCTGTTCTGAAATTTCAAAATAATTTTAATTTTAATATCAAAATGCTTTATTGACATTAATTTAATTTAATTATAAATAAAAGAATGAGCCAGCAAAACAAGCAGATTCTGCTAGCAGACATTGCTTAGGCTGAACTCATTCAAACAAATTTTTACCATCTAGAATCATTCACATTAAAAGAATTTATACTTAATAAAATATATAATTATAATATTGTTAATAATGTGTATAATAACGTACAAAATGTTGTTAATTAATAAATAAATAAATAAAATTAAAAAAAATAAATAAATAAAATTCGTAAATTCATAAGTGTGAGTCAAACGGTAAACAAACATTTTAAAAATGTCTCAGATTAGAATATTTTTATTTAATGCTCTCTACAACTAGAATTATGAAACAAAAGACGTCTATCCTATCTCTATCTCATTTGTGCTACACTTTCCAGCCAACCAAATAAATACTGTATTTGTTTTTCATACAAGAAATACAGTATTTATTTGGTTGGCCGGAAAGTGTAGCAGTGAGCGGCACGAACGAACATAGCTAATGTGAATCTGTAGAATAAGATAATTCTACTAAAATTTAGATGGCGCCAGAAATTTCTTTAATAAAAATAATATAGTTACACTTTTCGCCCGGCCAAGTAAATATTGTATTTGTTCAACAAAGAACAAATACAAAATTTGGTTGGTTGGGTGGAAGTGGGAGTGTATGTATGTCTTCTATCCTTTTTGGGTAGAAATGTTGTCCCTGTCTAATCTAACGGGAGAAATCTCCATTCATAATATTAGAATGATTTTACTAAAAGTCCTCTTCTCACTCCGAGTCTCACTCACACATTCAAACACATTTAAATACAAATTTTATACCTCACACTGTAAAAACTGCATGTAAAATAATGTAAAAATACATGAATTTACATAGTACGGAATAGTAAATTTACTATTCTGGACTATGCATAATTCATGAATTTATGTAAAATGATGTAAAATAATGTAAAATAATGTAAAATAATGTAAATTAATGTAAAATAATGTAAAATAATGTAAAATAATGTAAAATAATGTAAAATAATGTAAAATAATGCAAAAGAATGTAAAAGAATGTAAAATAATGTAAAAAAATATATTTACATTGATTTACATATTTTTACATGATTTTACAATATCGGGCTATGTTATTTTAAGACGCGCGTGCGCTTTGGACAATAACCAAAAAGGCGTCGCATCATGCGACGGGCCGTTTAATATTGTTATTGTTAGAGAGATAGAGACGCATGCTAGGTTAAAGTTTTAAAGGTGTAAAAAGGTAAATATTATTTATGTACTATATTTAAATGCTTTATTTGTGGCCTAAAATTTACATTCATTATAACTTACGATCTTTATCAACCAATAGATCTTTAAAGAAAGATGTAAGCAATTTATACTCGTTTTAAGGGTTCAAATCGTTTGGTTTAAACCAAATGAACTTTACGCTGCGATATTTCAAAAAAGCTTTGACACAGAGACTTGTAATTTGGAACAAACATTTTCTAAGTAGTAAATATTTTTTTTCGAATTTCAAGTCTATGCAAAATATTACCATTCTGGACTATGTCATTTTTACCGTTCCGGTCTATGCAAAATATTACCATTATGGACTATGTAATTTTTAATGTTCCGGTCTATGCAAAACATTACCATTACGGACTATGTAATTTTTACCATTCCGGTCTATGGCAATATATTACCATTTACGGACTATGTAATTTAATGTAATTTATTTTTACCGTGCATTTTCTATATAAATGGATACAATATTTATTTTCCTTAGATTAGATTTAACTATGTACTTAATATCAAATAGTAGGATTACTTAAATATTAAAAGTGTAGAGGAAAGTCGCCTAATTTCGGATACCATTTACAATGTATTCAATATTTAATACTCGGTATTACTTTTTGATATTTTTTTTATATAACCAGATACAACTTATTATAGCGAACCATGATTAATTATAAAAGCAATTTTATTACAGTTTATTTTTTCCAAAAAACACGGTTAAAAAAAATCAGCGCATTTTTGTGCATTTGAAAAAGGGCTCCTAATTTCGGACATATCCGAAAAAATTTTTTCAAGAGTGGATCTGGATCCCATTGCTTATGTTTCTTGTTATTCCTTCACATTTAAGACGTAATTTAATCATTAAGCGATTTTCTACGAAATACTATAGGAACTATAATTTTAGATTCCCAATTTCGAATATCTTAGTATCTTAGGTAATTTTCGTTTTTTCAAAATTGTTTATCTTAGTTTGTTGTATCCTTATAAAAATAATAATTAATGGTTGGTTATCCTAAATAATAATTACCTTGCGGATATCCGAAATTGTGAATCAAATGCACAAAAATGGTCTATCCGAAATTAGGCAACTTTCAGCTTTTTAGATTAGAAATTTGTAAAATGTTTACGTTTTCAAATTGCTTAATTATGAATAGTGGATCAACTTAACTAACATCATAACTTACCCAAGACAGAATCACGAACTTTTATAACGATTATTTATAAAATAAACAAGCTTAATAATGCAACTGAGCACAAAACTGCCATTTGCAATATAAACGATTTGTGCTGCCATTTAAAGGGGAGAAGCTCTACCGTTATCATATTACAGGACAGATTTAGTTTGGCTTTTGGCTTCACATAAAAGTAGGTTTCTGTTTACCTTTGCAGACAGTATCTTAAATACACTACTATCCGAAATTTGGAAACCATCCGAAATTAGGCGCATTTCCTCTATATAAAAATAGTAAAAACCGCAACACAAGCCGTAGGGCTTAGGCGGTAATTAATGTTAAATTTTTGTAAAAACCTGTCAAAAAAATTGAATAAATTTAATTGAAAACAAAACGATATTAAATTCAGTCTAGTTTAATATATTTTTAAAATGTTTGTTTACCGTTTGACTCATATATGGTAGAAGTTCGTTAAGTTTAGTGTCAGGGGCAAATTCGGCGGCTTTTCGGCGCAGGTTAGAATCTTTCGATCATTTTGAAATTTGGCACATAATTTTGTATACTCAAAAGCTGAGCAAAAGGGCTTTTTATCCGTTAAAAGCTGAGCAAAAGAGCTTAATATTAGGCACCTAAGCATATTTATCTAAAATTTTTTTACTCAGTTCCAGAAACTTTATGTTTTGAATCTACATAAAGATACAAGTAAGTTTCACAAAAAAATCCAAAAATTTATCCCCCAGCCCCTCCAATCCGATATTCTTTTTCTTAGATTATTATAGTAAAACAATATCAAGTTTGGACTTCTTAAAGAATTATTTTTAAGGTTATGATATTTATAACTCTACTCCAGCAAATCAAGAGTAGTAGATTTATAAACCCAGATTTATTACTACGGTACTTAGACGCGTTTACACACGACTTAACTACCGTATTAATAAATACGATAGTTATAACTACACTGTAAAAACAGCATGTAAAATAATGTAAAAATACATGAATTTACATAGTAAGGAATAGTAAATTTACTATTCTGGACTATGCTTAATTCATAAATTTATGTCAAAGAATGTAAAATAATGTAAAATAATGTAAAATAATATAAAATAATGTAAAATAATGTAAATGAATGTAAAAGAATGTAAAAGAATGTAAAAGAATGTGAAATAATGTAAAAAAATATATTTACGTTGATTTACATATTTTTACATGATTTTACAATGTCGGGCTATGTGATTTTAAGACGCGCGTGCGCTTTGGACAATAACCAAGAAGGCGTCGCATCATAAGACGGACCGTTTAATATTGTTATTGTTAGAGAGATAGCGACGCATGCTGCTAGATTAAAGTGTTTAAAGTGTAAAAAAAGGTAAATATTATTTATGTACGATATTTAAATGCTTTATTTGTCGCCTAAAATTTACATTCATTATAAATTACGATCTTTATCAACCAATAGATCTTTAAAGAAAGATGTAAGCAGTTTATACTCGTATTAAGGGTGCAAATCGTTTGGTTTATTAAACCAAAAAAACTTTACGCTACGATATTTCAAAAAAGCTTTGACACAGAGACTTTTTAATTTTTAATTTGGAACAAACATTTTCTAAGTAGTAAATATTTTTTTTCAAATTTCAAATATGTCAAAGCGTTCTTGAAGTATTGTAGTGTTTAAGTTGTTTTAAAAGCACTTTTAATATGACTGTATGTTATTTTTTTAAAAATTATTAAACACACCATAAGTATTGTAGGCAAATATAAAAAAATTCGTTCAAGCTGATCGTTTTTTTTACGTTTGTTTTTATACTAAAAAGTCTATGCAAAATATTACCATTCTAGACTATGTAATTTTTACCGTGCCGGTCTATGCAAAATATTACCATTCTGGATTATGTAATTTTTACCCTTCCTGTCTATGCAAAATATTACCATTACGGACTATGTAATTTTTACCATTCCCGTCTATGGCAATATATTACCATTTACGGACTATGTAATTTAATGTAATTTATTTTTACCGTGTACAGTAGTTAACTGATATGTAAACGCAGTGTCGGAGTGGGCAACCGGAGGCTAGTGAGATTAGTAACCTAGGGGCCCACAAGAATAATATATTTTTTCCCAAAAATTTTGATGACTATAAAAAAAGAAAAAAAAAGTCCTAACTCAAAAAAAAATAAAAAAAGAAAAAAAGAAATTTCGATGACTAGATAAAAGCCCTCACCCCCAAACATGTTTATTACCCTAAAAACATAAACATCACCCGGCATGGGGCCTCAAAGTATGAGGGCCCTCAAAAATAGGCTCGTGAGATTTTTCTCACAATCTCAACTGCCCAGTCCCTCACTCTGTAAACTTGCTAATTGTTTGTTGATTTTTACAAACTGACTGACAGGTTTAAATTCAAACTTAATGTACACTTTTGAGCTAGTCAAACTTAAATAGGTTTTTCTCAAAAAGAACTTTTTTTGCACGACCAAGACTAAAACCTAATTTTACGCTTTTATTCTCGGGACTAAACTTGCCGTTTTCCTCCCAAGGGAATAAAAATCACGGCAACCTTGATAATATTAAAATATTATACTTACTATGTGCTTTACTGGTTCAAAAATTAGGTTTGGTGATGTTTTGTAATTAATTAGCTATTCAAACCAATTTATTTGATTTTAACAAAGAAAACCTTTAAAAATAACAATTTATCATCTTCGTCCATTTTTTTGACGTTTGTGTCAACCATATTAAAAAACAATTGAAATTTCTATAGCCGTGAAACTGACTTTTTGCAATTTACAGCCATCTTGATTAAATAACGAAAATAAAACAACCGATTTTAGACGCATGGTTTTTAATTTTAATTTTATCTACCTACGTAATTTATGTTTGGTCCTGAAAAAAATAGTGTATACACCTCAGGACTAAACTTGGCTGTTTTAGTCCCTTGCATTTCTGTTTCCCTCGCTCGCTACGCTCGCTCAGGAAACACTCAAGCAGTGGGACTAAAACAGCCAGTTTAGTCCCTTGGTATATAAATAACTATTATAGGTATGAGGTTCAAAACTTTAAGATTTGAAGGCGCCCAGAAAAAGGTTATGCATGGATTGGAGCCAAGCTAGAATTAAAATCTCGGGGATATATCTAGGATACCTACATTTAGAGCGACACTTAAGGCCCTTTTCTGGCCAGAGTCCACATATTAGTGATAATGCCCCGTGTTCCGCCAACTACTGAATAGAGATAGGCCAAAATATAAAACAATGCAAACACCATTAACCTAATCTGACCCTGCATTATTATAGTGAATTAATGCTTTAATAATGTTACAATTTAGTTTGTAGGACGAATGTAGACTCTAAATGTATGTAAATTTAGTTTATATGACAAAAATAATAAAAATATATTATAAATTATAATACATTTTAAACAAATAAAAGTTTTCTCGTGGTATAGAGGAAAACTAGAACCATTTGTTGGCAGCCAGCAATGAAGCTTGTATCTTACCAGCATGGTAGGTAATTAAGTTGATAAGAAAACCGTGGACAGCGCTATTTCATTCGTATTTAACCCTTTACAGGGCAGTGGTTAATATATTAACTACTTTTTGTTAGGTTTACTATCAAAAAAAGTTCCTATAAAGGTTGGTCCGGAAATGAGCCCTAAGGGAGATACGGCCCTTTAAAATGGAAATAAAAATAGGGTGTTTAATTAATAATTCTGGTACCCTTTAAGCTAGAGCGACGAGCTTTTGCATGTATACTAGTATTAATAAGGGCAATAAATTTATGTTATTTTATTTTTTTGATTTTTTTCCAGAGGCGTGCCTAGATGGACAAAATATGTGAGGCTTAACACATTTTTGCTCCAAACTTTTTTATGTGTAGTTTTTTTTGGGTTTTTTGTAAAAAATATAGATTTTAGTAAAAATACATAAAAAATCTTATATAGTGTAACACTATAAGAGCAACCGTTTTCAAAAACAAAATGCAATTAGGTTAGTAACATTTTGTGCCACCAAAAACGTTACTTTTTAAAAGGCGATTACTCCTTTAATATTAAATTTAGGTGTTTTGGTGAAGCATACATTTTTGCTCAGTTTTAAATGAGATATCACCCTGCAGCATTACAATTTTATTGATGCTCTTATTTATTCCCCATTCGATATGTCATCTTCGAAGGGCCGTAGCTCCCTTAGCTAAGGGAGCTTAGGTATCATTTCCGGACCACCCTTTATAGATTTTTTTTTCATATTTTTGGATGTAGAATCACCTTTTTAAATTTTGGCATGGCAGTTACTGA
Organism: Brachypterus glaber; assembly: GCA_958510825.1. NCBI lineage: Eukaryota > Metazoa > Arthropoda > Insecta > Coleoptera > Kateretidae > Brachypterus > Brachypterus glaber. The sequence continues at coordinate 90,716,174 of OY294045.1, read as the reverse complement.
TCACCCTGTATGTATCATAAAAAATATAAAAAATATCATTATGTATCTGCCTTCCTATGCTGAAAGGTCCTATCTGTGTATGTTAAACCTATGTAGATAGGACCTTTCAGCTTAGCACGGCAGATCTGTTATAAGTAACTATGTGCTTTGTGGTCATTGAGGTAGAGTGGGGGAGAGTGCCATTCGACCAGGCTGCGCGTGGACAAACTGTGCCGACTAGAGGGCTTTGTTTTGGTCGGTCGGTCGGTCGGTCGATTGGTCGATCGGTCGGTCAATCGGTCTGTCCGGGAAATCATTTGTGCACTATAACTTCAGAACGCTTTAAGCTAGAGACTTTAAATTTGACATACGAGTATGTTACCAAAAGTTCTAGCTCGGCATTGTTTTCGGTGAACATTTAAAAATTGCTATATAGGGGTTTTTAAGGTTGCTGAAATTGAATCTGATAATAAATTGTTTCTAACTCCACCTCCGAGGGGGTGAGGAGGTAAATATTATTAAATATTTTTAATATTTTCTTCAAAGTTGGATATAGGGGTTTTTGAGGTTGGTAAATATGAATCTGATAACGATTTTTTTCTAATTTCAACCACTGAGGGGTGGGGGGTAGTTTTTGTGAAAACTGGTATATTGGGGTTTTTGAGGTTGCTGAAAGTGAATCTGATAATAAAAAAAAAATCTAAATCCACCCCCTGAGGGCTGGGGGTAGTTTTCCTGAAAATTGGTATATTGGGGTTTTTGAGGTTGCTGAAAGTAAATCTGATTATAAAAAAAATTCTAACTCCATGCCCAAAGGGGTATGGGGTAGTTTTCGTGAAAATTGGTATATTGGGGTTTTTCAGGTTGCTGAAAGTGAATCTGATAATAAAAAAAAATTTACTCCACCCCCTGAGGGGCAGGGGGTAGTTTTCTTGAAAATTTATATATTGGGGTTTTTAAGGTCGCTAAAACTAAATCTTTTAATAAAATTTTTCTAATTTCACCCCAATTAGTGTATTGGGGTTTTTTGGGTTGATGAAAGAATCAGATAATAAAAAAATTCTAACTGCACCCCCTAAGAGGCGGGGGTAGTTTTCATGAAAATTGGTATATTTTTAAGATTGCTAAAAGTAAATCTAATAATAAAAAATCCATTTTACCCGCGGAGGTGTAAAATGGGAAAGCTCTTTTACTGGGCAGTGTATTCAGATATGTAGTAATACTAGCTTTCCCCACCAATCCGAAAAGTATAGTAATCTACCAAACTAATAAATTAAAAATCTCATTCTACGAGATTAAACTCTTATTTCTTTTAAGGCGCTTTTACACTAGCAATAAACGTATTTCTTTATTTTCTCGTACATACCTAGTAAGTTTAGCACAGGATCCAAACATTTAATAGCGTTGACGAAACATTGCAGGGTTACGTAATATTTCTTTTTAGCAATTTAATTTTTACATTAAGGAACGAATGGATACGTAGTTGGGATTATAATAAATAAAAGGCAGAGTAAAGGTCCTTTTCCCTAGTATATTAATTAAAATCTGACCGCGGTTTCGAGCCTTTATATACCTACAATTTGTATTAGCTGTCAGCTGTCAGCCGTCACTTTTATATGTTATGTGTACTTAAGTTTTATTTATTTGACAAAATAGCTCAATTTTGTATTTTTTAATGCGACCTTCGACAATGAGCCTAGGTATATAAAGGCTCGAAACCGCGGTCAGGTTTTAACTAATATTCATGGGAAAATGACCCTTACTCTGCCTTTTATTTTTATTTTTATTTTTATTTATATTTTTATTTTTATTTTTATTTTATTTTATTTTACATTAAGGTTTCCAGGTAAAGGCTTATCCAGAAGCTTGCATAAGAACATGAAACATAAGAATGTGATGTCTTGATTGGCTTACAAGATACATGGCGGCACATCAAGCCAATCATCGTATTGTTATGTATTATGTTCTTATGCGACCAGTATGTGCCATTTTATATTTAAATAGATAATTAATAATTGCGAAACTTGTATTATAATAAAGGTACTTTAAACCTAAATTTATACGCCCACTTTCTCGATTTTAGCTATAACACAAGGGAGTGGCTAAGACGATTTACTGTTTTTGCCATTATCTCAGTTTTATTAAATATAGAGTTACTGCTTTTTAGGGTAGTAGGGCAGTATATAGCATTGTAGTATTGACCTACCATAGTCAAAATCTACACTGATAGAAATTTTCTGCATAGCATTTTTTTTTATTCTAGTTTGAATTTTTAGGGCAAGTAGGGCAATTGCCCTACTTGAGCAAGTAGACCACCAAAAATCAAAAGTCGTTTTTTTTTGCTATAAAATAAATTTTTTATTAGCTCTTATGTTCAAAAAAAATTCTCCAGGTTTTGGTCGAAAAATTTTTTTTTTGCAGAAGTTAGTAAGTATTACTTACTTATAATAATAATAATAATAATAATATTTATTGACCAAATATAGATACATATAGTACATTGGGTAAGTCTAATATTTCACATGTAAATATAGTTAATACATTTACGCATAAATATAAATACATAATATTAAAAAAGTACAGATAAAAAACTATAGTTATACAATACAAAGAGAAGGTTACGTACACATTAGTCAAAGCATATTATCTGTAAATTCGGAAGTGGTATAAAATGCTTTGTCAATTAAAAAACTTTTTACATTTTTTTTAAAGGAATTAAAATTTGATATATCACGAAGTTCTTTAGGCAGATTGTTATAAAAATGAATACAACTGTACAGGGGAGAAAGAAGCAGTTTTATGTTTAGATATACGTATTAGTTTACCACGTCTAGAACATACATGAACTTGCGAGTTTTGCACAAATTGCTCGAAGTTTCTTTTTGTATATAAAGAACATATAAGAATAAAAATTGACGGCACCGTTAAAATTTTTTTGTTACTGAACACAGGTTTACAACTGTCTCTGGAGTGCATATTAAAAATTAATCTAATAAGACGTTTTTGCGCCACCAGGCGCTGACTACAACCTCCCCAGCCAATTACGTTGTAAGTCAAATGAGAGTATGCTAAGGAGTAATACATAGAAAGTATGCCTGATTCATTTAAGTCATTTTTCATTTTTAGAATTGCAAAATACGCACATTTTAATTTTTTACAAATATGATCAATTTGCAGACTGTATGTCAAGTTCTCATCATCACACTTATATTTGTAAAAAATGAAAGCTTAATGTTACAACAGGATTAACACTTTTTTAGTGAACGGCTATACGGATTTCGACTATTCTTACATTAAAAATTTTGTTTAAAAACGTACCTAAACTCTAAAAATCTTTCTTCTGAATGTAAAAAAACATTGAAAAAAAAATACAATTTTTATTTTTCATGTGGCAACAAAAACTTTCATGGCAAAAATTCAAATTCAACCAAAACCTGGGAAAATATTTTTGATAAGAGCTATTAAAAAATTTATTTTATAAAAAAAACGACTTTCGATTTTTTGTGGCCTACTTGGGATAATTTGACCTTAAGTAAAAATTGAAACTTGAAAAAAACTGGTAAGCAGAAAATTCCAACCAATGCAGATTTTGACTATGATCAATACTACAATGCTATATAGGCCGCTTTTTTTTTGGCTCCGCACACTTTATTTTGCTTTCCCATTTTGAAAATTTTCAAAATTTCTGGAAAGCCTTGTATTCATGCAATTTTTTTTTTTTGCTTATTTTGACTATTCTCAATACTAAAATGCTATATTTTTTGGCTCCGCACGCTTTCCCATTTTGAAAATTTTTAAAATTTCGGGAAATGCAAAAAAATTCAAACTTTTTTTGCTTATTTTTGCGTTTTATGACGTTTTATGTGGATATAAATTTCAAGCAAAAAAAAGCTCGGTCGGTCGATCTGTCTGTCGGTCGATCCGGGAAATCTTGTCAACACTATAACTTAAAAACGCTTTAAGCTAGAGACTTAAAAAAACTTAACTCCACCCCGGCGGGGGTGAGGGGGTAAATATTTTTAAATATTTTTAATATTTTCTTCAAAATTGGTATATAGGGGTTTTTGGGGACGACGTATCTGAACCTAATAACAAATTTTTTTCTAATTTCACCCCCTGAGGGGCAGGGGGTAGTTTTCGTGAAAGTTGTTATATTGGGGTTTTTGAGGTTGCTAAAAGTGAATGTGATAATAAAAACAATCTAACTCTACTCCGTGAGGGGAGGGGGTAGTTTTCTTGAAAATTGGTATATAGGGGTTTTTAAGGTTGCTGAAAGTGAATCTAATAATAAAAAAGAATTAACTCCACCCCCTGAGGGGCGTGGGGTAGTTATCGTGAAAATTTGTATATTGGGGTTTTTGAGGTTGCTGTAAGTGAATATGATAATAAAAAAGTTCTAACTCCACCCCCCGAGGGGAGGCGGGTAGTTTTCTTGAAAATATTGGGGTTTTTAAGGTTACTAAAACTAAATCAAAAAATTTTTTTTATCAATTCCAGAGGAGCATCCCCGGGCGGGGGGTAGTTTTTGTGAAAATTGGTATATTGGGGATTTGAGGTTGCTGAAAGTGAATCTGATAATAAAAATCCATTTCACTCGCGGAGGTGAAAAATGGGAAAGCTCTTTTACTGGGCAGTGTATTTATTGTGTGCCTGTGTTATTGACCGGCATACCGGTATACACTTGTGTACAGACCTGGGCACATAAATTGCTATTTATGAACTAAGTTGGTTTGGTGTAATATCACAGATAAATCTATTAAAGCATATCAAGGATCTGGAAAGGTTTACTTAATCCGAAAGGGATTAGATTCAGACCAGCGTCCTTAACACTTTTGTTATGTAACAGTCAGCTGAATATAACATGGAATAAGGTGGGTAACCCAGTAGACTTATAATGTTATACGATCACGGTTCAGTAGAAGGGAGATTTAGTTCGACTTCAAATAAACCCAATTTTATATTATTCACAGCGCCTGCGCTAGAATAATATTACATGTTTTACATGTTTGTTTAATATCGTACAATTCTACTTAATTAAGCATCCCCCAAGTTCAGGACTTGTGTGCTAGTAGTAGAGGGGACCACCGGCTTATAGTGACTTTCGAACCAGTTTTTATAGGGAGTGTCCGCTTCACTTACGCCTTCGCCAAATTTCAATTATTTAAAATTTAAAATTTATTTCTAAAAAAAAGTCCAAACTTTTTTTTTCAAATGTCTGTCTGTCCATCTGTCTGTCTGTCCATCTGTATGATGTCACGATGTTTGTGAACCTGATAACTCAAGAACGAATAACCCTATCGACTTGAAATTTTCAGGAAAATCAAGTTTTACAAGTGGGAGATCCCTTTTTGAAAGTAATGCCCCCAAAAACAAAAAAGTTATGGGGGTTAAACTTTAAAAACAATCTAAAAAAGCTAAAAGAAAATTCCGATTAACTTATTTTTTTCATGAAAAATTACTTTTATTTTAGCATAAAAAAAATAAAAAAAAGAATTGAAAAGTTTTGATTTTTTTTTACTTTTTTTAACACGTTGACTGCCACGTGTATGAAAAGTATACATGCTGGTTGGGTCCAGTGCGCCACTTTTATGATTTTATATACACGCACAATAACATCGCAACAGCACTGTAAAAAAATGAGTTTTTAATACTTCTAACAGTTTTATGATAAAGTTTGATATTAAAACCTTTTATATACCTACAAAACTTATTCCTTTTTATTTTGCAAGTCCTATAGCATTAACAAGAGGTACTTAAAGTATGTAACTTAAAACATTTATAAAAAAAAAAACATTTAAAAATATGTATGTATGTATAATTGTTAATATTTATCATATATGGCTAATAACCAAGGGTTATGTCAACTCCAAGGATCAAGAATTTCTTAATAATATCAATAAAAAGTTTCCCCAATAATTTTTTTAGTGCAGGCATTTTCAAGATCAGAATTTAAAATATAACCCCCTGGGTGAGCTCTTGATCATTGAATTAAAAAATATTTTTTTTTTTACTAACTAAATTCAAAAGTTGATTTTTTTTATATGCGCCTATGACCACGTTTATACGTAGCGCTAACTATTTATAAATTCCGACAAAGATCTTTCTCTTTCTGTCGTTGTTTTAGAGAATAGATAGAGAAGTTACAAATACCGGTAGTTAGAGCTGTATGTAAATGTAGTCTATGACTTGAGCCACGATTCTGCGCTTATGGCTTAAGCCACGATTCTTAAAATAATGTAGGTACTTTAAAAAAGCTCTCACATCTTCTTCTTTCCAAGAATTTAATTTAGTTTTTCAGCATTTTTGCTTAAATGATCCTATTATTAGGTTCCTTACCTGTTGGATTTGTAATGAATAAATAAATAAAGCTTAATTTATTTAAAAAAATATTTTTTCTACGACTGCTTTAGAATGTAGGAAAATACACACACTTTTTAAACACAGAATGAATCCGTTCTAGCTCTAGATACGGTATCAATATTCCGTATCAAGTGTTATCATCTATTGTTAAATATCTAAACCTAATATATGTCACAACAATCTGACATAACCTTCAATTTTTGCATTATAATTTGTAAATATGTGCTAAAATTAAACAAAAATCTTTTTTAAGTACTGATTTAATAAAATTATTAAATAACATTAAATGCTTTATTTAAAAATATGTGTTTTATTGCATTTACAATGTCGAGTCACAAAAGACATTGTTTTTAACCTTGTCCGCAGTTTAAAGCCATACAGTGTTTCATATTTGCAGTCGAAGAAAAAGTATAGTCTACAACACTCATGGAATAGTCATTCCGCACTCGCGGGATCGTCATACTAGCCTGCCGGCTCGTATGACAAACTTTTCGCTGGCGCGGAATATAGTCTATTCCATACTAGTTATAGAATATACTATTCCGAAAAATCAAAGGACATGGCACAATTTATAGGGAATTTTGGCCCTCGGTGAAATTCGCTAAATTTTTTATGTGTTTTAGTTTATGCTTTTTAAAAAGGAATTAGGAATGTTTCAAGCACTTTGTATGTACAGTTTTTTTTCTATAACGAAAATAAAAAAATATTTTTGCCCCAAACTCCTCATAAAAATAAGTATGCAACCGTCAAGGTGGTCAACAGCAGATGCCCCGAATGGGAGGAAAGAAAACATTTTATTTATTTTTTTATAAAATTGTCCTAATGTAATACTGTGAAAAAGAATTAAATCAAGGACACATGTCTTTTGATAAGTACAACACCATATTCTCTTATTTTAAGGCTAACATCTTAAATGAAGAGCGCGGATTTCCATTCAAAGACCCGCGCCAGTTATTAGGTTCATAAGAAATGCTAGTCCAAAAATAAGAGAATTTGGCTTAAAATATAATCGAAAGATGCATTTTCTTGATTCATTGATCCTTTTTTTTAGTGTTCATATTTTAAATTATATCGAGGGCTTCATAGCAAAGGGGCATATCTGCTACATGTTAACACGGTTGATACAGCCCTGTTATGAAGCCCTCGGTATGATAGTTATATTGGATAATTTATTCTATGCAGAAACACAGTATTTCACTTTCAACTTAGTTTTTCTGTTCTGTTTTACTTCTTATTTTATTATTTTATTAAGTTCTGGAGTTTTAACATGGGTTCCAGTACATTATATTACAAAAACACATATTCAATTTCTTCTATGTAGAATTTTGGAAATAATTGTTTTTTTTGCCGTACAAAAAATAAGAGATACACTTTCGGCATTAAAATCGCTTATTATTTTACAAACGATTCCCTTAAAACGTATTTCTATCCTGCTTTTCTTCTTATTTCATTCTTTAGTTCAATTTTATATACGTTTTAGTACTTTTTACCAGGTTACCAAATAACTTATTTCACGTATTTCACTAATTTAGTCCTTAAGAAGTATTTCTGTTGCACTTTTCTTCATCTTATTTAATTATTCTGTCCAATTTCAATATGTATTTCATTACTTTTTTCCAATAAAGCTGACAATTTAGTCTAAAAAACTTCAAAAATACGTCAGAATATCCTTCACTGACAAGTTGTCAAACGAAACAATGCCTACTAGAAAAATATATTTATGAGGAGTGTAGGGCAAAAATATTTTTTTATTTTCCTTATAGAAAAAAAACTGTACATACAAAGTGCTTGAAACGTTCCTAATTCCTTTTAAAAAAGTATAAACTAAAACATATAAAAAATTTAGCGAATTTCACCGAGGGCCAAAATTCCCTATAAATTGTGCCATGTCCTTTTTACCACCGATAAAGTCCAATACACTCGGATTGTTCCATGCAGCTCTGTAAACACTGTGTTCTAGAAAAACTTTTAAATGGCATGACAACTTCTATGTTTTTTTTCTTTTTGGAATTTGTTATATGAGCTCTAATTAAAAAAAATGAGGCCAAAATTTTAAAAATCGTTAGAGCCGTTTTTGAAAAAAATGTGCTTTAGAAAAAAATCTTTGATATATCACGCTAACATACATGGTTTGACCTCGATGTCTTAGATTTTGACCAAACTTGGCACGGTGGTACCACTATGATAACTCAGTACTTCCACTATTTTTTTTTTCAAAACGGTCCATCCGTTCACGATACCGAGTGTCCCACCAGGTTCTTGACAAGTTATATCTCCGTTATTTGAAAAGGTAATTTTTTTGTAAAAAATAGGGTTAAATGGGAGCTTTTATTGACTTATTCAACCGCCCCCCCATTGCTTACTCGCTCCCTTGTAACCACCCCCAACCTCTGATTTTTAAATAGCACCTCCCACACCCATTTTGATCTAAGAATATGAATTTGATTTTGAATTACATCATGTATTATAAGTAGTATCTTATTCTTTTAAGAGGCTTCCAATAACAATTATTATTTAGTAATAAAAATGTCCCACCAGGTTTTAGACGGGCTATATCTTCAATATTTAAAAAGATAAAAAAGTTAAAAAAAATAAAATTAAATAGAGTCAAAGTAGAATTTACTGACATATGCAAAACTACCCCTTATTTACTTACAATTTTGGAACCACCTCTAACTAGTTTTTTAAATAACACTCCCCTATTTTACTAAAGAATATGAAAGCACATTTCATTCTAAATTTAACAAGAAAATTTTCCAATAACTTTCGTTAAATTGTACCCAAAAGAAAATTGATTATAATATGCAAAACCCACTCATAATAACCTACTCTCCTGGAACCACCCGCAACTTTGTTTTAAATACCACCCTTCTATTAATAAATAATAATTGTTATTTAGAGCCCCTTAAAATCTAAGATATGACTTATAATAAATGGTTGAATGACGTGCACGTTCTTAGACTTTAATAAGAATTGGGGGGTGCTATTTGGAAAACAGAAGTTGGGGGTAATTTCAAGGGAGTGGGTAAGCAAGGGGCGATTTTTAATAAGTCGCTAAAATCTTCTTTGGCTTTTATTTAATAATATTTTTTGCAAAATTTTAATACCGTTTTCAAATAACGGAGATAAGCTATATTAAGAACTAGGTGGGACACCCAGTATAGTGAACTGATGGACCGTTTCGAAAAAAAAAATTGGTAGGAGTGCTTAGGTATCATAGCGGTACCACTATGCCAAGTTTGGTCAACATCCGAGACATCGAGGGCAAACCGAGTATGTTAGCGTGAAATATCAAAGATATTTTCTAAAAAAACATTTTTTTCAAAAACGGCTCTAACGATTTTTAAAATGTTGGTCTTATTTTTTTAATTAGAGCTCATATAACAAATTCCAAAAAGAAAAAAAAATGGAAGTTGTCATTTAAAAGCTCCTCTAGAACAGCCTGCAAAGTTATTCAGATCTACTAGTCACTGACTAATTCAGCATCTTTAGAAGAGATTCTTCTTAATAAATTTAAAACTATGAAAAATTTGAATCCAACTTTAGGAGTGATTAATACAGCACTTAAAATAAATAATTGCTTTACCCCTTTTCGTTTATTCGCTAGGCTCGATGTTTTTCCACATAATAGAGACATTTAAAACGTTTCATTGCTATTCGCATAATTTCTCAATTTTAAGAGAGATTTGCTTGAAATTTATTTGAAATGGTCACACGGTGAGCTTAATCGGAATATTTTACTACTTTTTGAACACGTTTTTATATAGGAATTTATTTATTTGGTTTAGATCCATAAGGATCACCTTAAACCAAAATAAAAAATACTGCTGCTAACAAACTTTCAACTAAAAAATTAAATTCAAAACTTGTTTAGTATAAATTTTTTTTTTCAAAAATGTACTTTCCAAATTCGAAGACTTTATTATTATTTAATTCTTATTTATTTATTTATTTATTTAATGCATTTTACAAAGTTGTAGAGGCATTTGTGAGTACGTGGATACATATTCTACAAACCGGCTGACTGACAGGGAAAGCGGAAACGGGCGTAAAACGTAAAGAAGGCTTTAAAAAAACTGCTTTTTACTAAGGAACGAATTTCGTCGGTGAAAATAACACCACATTTTTTAAAAAAAATCAAGATATTAAAAAATCTAATTTTAAAAACCCAGAAAAACGTTTTTTTAAACGTTTGTGCTAAATCCGACTAAATTGTTTCCTAAAGGAGCTACTAGCTCCTAGTTAGGGCCTATTTAAGGGTTATTTTAATAATACATCTTCATATTTTTTTAACGTAAGTCAGCTCTGGAATCTATTTTTTTAATATAGGGGGGGGGGGGGTGGGGATCATTTTGAAGTGTTACGCCCATGTTAATGGTATAGGAAAATAACGTTACAGGGGGGGGGTGGGGGGTCCAAAATGATCAAAATTTGCGTTACGTAATACTTGAACGTTCCCTTAAATTAAATATGTATTTTCTTCTTTTTTTATTGGCCCAAAGATGTTTCATTCTAAATTAACTCTTACGACTCATATAAACAAATTATTAGAAAAAAAAACTGGGTGAAAGGTGAAAGGTGAAAGGTGAAAAAAATAACTTGGCTCTAGCCCCCCGTGTTATTAGAAAAAGCCATTCGAGAGGGTTGAAGTGGTTTTTAACAAATACCCAATTAAAATATTGTTTGTGGTAAGTACCAAACTTAAAAAAATGAGTCATGACATTTTTTATGATTTAATCATGACCTTATAAATTCATACTGAGATTATTTTTAACCCTTGAAAGAGTTAAAGATAAAAAGCCCACATTTTAAGAGCTGAAAGTATCAAATATATGCTAAAAGATAGTTTAAGTTGACTTATTTAAGAGTTCTAAATTTGAAGTCGATATCTCAGTAGTAGTAGTAGTAGTAAGGGTGGGGAGGCTACAAGCCAGGCAACTAGGCCATTATGGCCCTTTTTGCCAGCCCCGAGCTGTCCCAGCCACACATCTACCCTACTCCCTGCCTAAACCTGCCGGACCTCCTTATAAAGGTCGCGATATCTGTCCAGGCAAGGGTACGCAACTCCTCTCTTCGGAGAGTTGCCACTCCGAAGATCTCCTGTCGTATTCTGCCGAACCGATCGCATTGTCCTATAGGAAATGAAAGGGCGATTCTTCGTCTATCCCGCAACCCGAACAGACGGGGTCGTTACCGACCTTCATCTTGAACAGGTGCCTTCCTAGTCCACAGTGACCCGTGAGGATCCCTGTAAGTTGGCTGATCGTGGCTCGGCTTCTTCCTAGTAGCCACGCGGTTTTTGACTTGCTTGGACCGGAAAAAAGTCCTTTGCCTGTCTGCAGTTCGTGACCGTTGACCAGCTTTCCCTTAGTTTTTCTCCAGCCCACGTGTTGAGGGCTGATGTCGATATCTCAACTCGTTCAAAAGTTAAGAGGGGGAGGGCTATACAGGGTTATTCAGAAATAAGTTCGAGAAATTTAAGAGGTGATTCTGTTAAAAAATATGAAAAAAAGTTCTTATGAAGGTTGGTCCGGAAATGAGTCCTAAGGGAGTTATGGCTCTTTAAAATTGCAATATAAATAATGTTTTTAATTAATAACTTTTGTACCCTTTAAGCTAGAGCGACGAGCTTTTGCATGTATACTAGTATTAATAAGGGCAATAAGTTTATGTTAATTTATTTTTTTAATTTATCCAGAGGCGTGCCTAGACAAAATATGTGCTTAACACATTTTTGCCCCAAACTTTTTTATGTATATTTTTTTTGGCTTTTTGGTAAAAAATATAGATTCCTTGAGTAAAAATACATAAAAAATGTCATATAGTGTAACACTGTAGGAGCAACCGTTTTCAAAAAAAATGCAATTAACGTTTTGTGCCACTAAAAATGTTACTTTTTAAAAGGCTATTACTCCTTTAATATTATTTTTAGGGGTTTTGGTGAAATACTTTTTTACTTGGTTTTAAATGAAGAATCGGCCGGTACACGGAAAGAAATTAGTGGGCTCTGCGCTATACATTATAAGATATTTGGTAACAGTGGCAAATTATAGTGATTTAAGCTATAGATTATAAGGGACACAATAACTAATAATGTTAAAAATAAATTGGAAACGATTATATATATTACAGACACGATTATATTTATTACAGGCACTATTATAAATTTACAGAAATTTTATTATATTATAAAAATTATTAGCACGGACAATAATTAAATCTATTTAAGCTATAAATGCCATACTATTTGTTATATTTTATTATTCACAAAACAATTAAAGTATTTCATATAAATTTTTACACTGACTGCCATAATTGTAAGAGAAAGCCTTGTATTTATATAATAAGCGATTATAATTTGCTTGGTATGTGTGTTATAGCGCTCCTAGCTATATTTTTTTTTCCGTGTAGCATTAAAATTTTATTAGTGCTTTTTTTGTTCCCCATTCAATATGTCCATCTTAGATGGGCCCCAGCTCCCTTAGGGCTCATTTCGAGACCAACCTTTATAGGAACTTTTTTAATTTTTGTTTAACATGGAATCACCTTTTAAATGTCTCTAACTTAGTTCTGAATAACCCTGTATAGCAGGATATTCGGATTATTAGTAAAACGTAAAAATTACTCTCTGAGAAATCCAGAAGAAAATAAGACCTATTTTAACTAGATAGAATTTGTACAGAATTTGTACAAATTCTATACAACATGTCCAAAGATCAATCCAATCAGACTTCTTAATATCGTACGCGATTGTCTTTTATTAACCCTCCTCAGGTCGCACAACGTTTTTTATCCACATTTTAAAAAATATTGATTTATCTATTCTTGAATTACTATTTTACGTAATAATAATATTATAAATTCATTATAAATTCTGTGAATCAATAACAATAATAATAATAATAATAATAATAATAATAATGGTCTAGCTATTTGTATCGTCATGAGCATGTGATGTGTAAGGGTAAACGTAAAAAGTACAAAAAATACCCCTTGAGCACTCCATGTGGTTACTCTACTTATCGTTTAAGTAATGGTAGGTACAATGGAAGGATTGGTGTAGTGGACTACCGCGTCGTACTTGGCGAGTTTACTACACAAATAGCATGAGTTCGATTCTCACCGGCGCCGATTTGACTTTTTCAGTTAATTAATAATTGAAATTTGGCGAAGGCGTAAGTGAATCCCACACTCCCTATAAATTAGTTCGAAAGTCAATTAAAGCCGGTGGTTCCCTCTACTAGTAGCCCACACAGGTCCTGGACTTAGGGGATGCTTAATTAAGTAGAATAGTACGAGGTTAAACAAAAATGTAATGTATGTAAAAAATGTAAACACTGTTTTACTGTCACGAAAGGTAAAAATTTTTATCTGTCGAATTTATTGGATTAACGGAGAGATTGTTCGACCGCCGAAGGGTTAAGACGCTTCGCTTGATTAAATCAGGAACGTGAACTGACCGCACCTTTATCACCAAGTTTCCTCAAAGTCAGAGCTTCAAATAAAATCTTTTACCTTACTTTGTATAAATTGCTCGGCTTCCTAATGAATTTTAAATACTTATAAAATCGTTCAAGCGGAAGATTAAGAACAAATACTTAAAGGTGTGTGTGAGTTTTTTATAATATATTAATTTCTGGGTCCGGTCAATTTTAAACTTTCATTTTGTTTGTTTGTTTTTAACCTCGTACTATTCTACTTAATTAAGCATCCCCTAAGTCCAGGACTTGTGTGGGCTAGTAGTAGAGGGAACCACCGGCTTTAATTGACTTTCGAACCAATATATCTAGGGAGTACGCCTTCGCCAAATTTCAATTATTAATTAACTGAAAAAGGCAATCGGCGCCAGTGAGGTTTGAACTCACGATCATTAGATCAGTGTCAGGCTATATCGATGCCATTGACCACTGAGCTAAATCTCCCATTTTACCCACATAAGTGACGTCATAAACTTAAAAAGGACCATATGAATATTGCAACTAACATAAGGTCCAAACCCACAAAATTATTATTTTAGAGGAGAAGCAAAAATGTGATTAATTTTGTTTTCAGTCATATTTATACTTAATATTAATTATATTTTAATAGTGTTTAATTATTTACATTGTTTTATGTATAATTCAACAAAAAAAACTCAATATAAGGGCCTAAACAATACCCTTAATTACCAAAAGGGCCTAACCCATAAATTCCTTATATGGGTGTTTTTGCATAAAATCTTCTCTTTACTAGTCTTAAATAGGTTCATAAGCCATTTTTAAACAAGAATAGTTAACCGTAAATTTTTGGGTGGGGCAAAAAAAGCAAAATAATAAAAAAAAACCTTACCCACACGTTTATTATAAAATAGATTTTTTTTATAAAATCTTGTCTTTTCTAGTAATAAATAGGTTCATAACAATTTTTGAATTAAAAATAGATAACGGTAAATATTTGGGTGGGGCAAAAAAAAACAAATTATTAAAATTTGCACCCCTAACATTATTTTCCAATGCATTTTTTGCCACTTCTAGTAACATATTAGATTTTTTTATTCACTAGAGCCATAAAGTACGTTAAGTAGTATCCGTTTCAAGCAAAATAGTATATTAAAGTACTAGTTTCATAACTTTATTTAAATAATGTAAGTTATAACATTAAACAGACAGAACTTTGCTCAGTATGCTCCTTATATAAAACAGAAACAATAGGCCACCTACTGTTTGAATGTCCTCTATATAGAAGCATTCGATCAGCATGGTAGAACGAAGTTCTGGGCAAAAACATAGATGAGATATTAAACGACTGTAATCCTAGAACATCCATTTTAATCTTTAAATTTTTGAGGAAAGCTATGAAAATTCGAGCTTTTGCATGCAACGAATAAAACCATCGTATCCTTCATAATATAGGTACACTTATTTACTCATTTTATTTATTATTTGTATTTAGATATAAATTTACTCCCATTTTCTTCTGGAAATTCCATAATGCTATCTTTATAAGAATGAGTCCAAACATTTTAGAGCCGATTAGTCTTTTTTTTTTGTGTTGTTTTTGCAATTTTCTTAATAACCTAATAATACCTAGTTTAGGAAATATAAATTAATAGCACCTAGTTTAGGAAATATTTTTGTATACCTTTTGTTCATGTTAGAAATAACGAAGGAGCAATAAATGAATTTGAATATTAAAGTACTAGTTTCATTACATAGTTTTCTAGTACTAGTGCTCTAAAAACGTGTTATGAAATAAGTGCTTTATACAATTTTTTTCTATTTTGCTCTAAAATTTAAAAAACTTACATTTAAATTGATGACTGATTTAGGGATTTTTGTTTTGGGTTGGCATTACAGTTTACACTATGTTTAAAATTCTAAGAACAAATGATATTTTGATATATTTTACAGTCATCTCATCTTTTTTCACTGCAATTAACCAGTCCACAATTTTAACACGGTAAAAAATAACCCAAACACAAAATTTTGTAATTAATTAAACTTTAAATCGACATTGACATTTGCACGCAAAACGTCAAGAGATAGGCTTTTGTATGTTGCCAACCCAACAGACAAAAACGTAATAAAAAAGGGTCTTACTAAGCGCCAAAAGTCATGCATTAAAAGTGCTACTGCTTTCACTAAAAACTATTTATAAAATGATAAAACAGGGTATGACTAATGGGTAAATGTTTCCTAAAAAATCGTTTTGTACTTAAAAATTTGCTCAGTTTTATTTTATTCACAGCGCCTGCACTAGAATAATATTATACGATATACCGGTAGATTCGAATTTTTCAATTCAATTCAAAAATCGCCCTAGACAAAAATTCTTGAATATAAATTTGTTTCATGGACAAATAAGCATTTTTTTTTAAATGTCCGTCCATCCATCCGTACGTCCGATATCACGATTTTTGTGAACACGGTAACTCAAGAATGAATAATCCGATCCACTTGAAATTTTTAGGAAAAATCAATTTCTACGAGAGGAAGATCTTAATTGTTTTTGAAATTAATCCACCCAAAAACAAAACAGTTATGAGGGGTTAAACTTAAAAAAAAAAACGAAAAAATCTGAAAAATAATTCTGATTAAGGTAATTTTTCAGGAAAAATTACTTTTATTATAAGGATCAATTCTACCAATTTTAATAATCCACTCTAAAACAAAAAAAGGTTTGGGGGGTTAAACTTAATGATTAACGTAACTTTTTCAGAAAAAAATACTTTTATTATAGAGATCAATTCTACCAATTTTGAAAGTAATCCCTCCAACAGCAAAAAAGTTATGGAGGGTTTGGACTTTTTTAAAAAACAAAAAGAAACTATATTATGTTTTCTTTTCAGTTTTTCTTTGGAACTGTCAAATAAAATGCTTGTCCGGATTAACGAAGAATCCGGTTTACTGAGGTCCGGATTATCGAGGTTAAACTGTATAAAAAAAAATAAAACAACAAAAAGAGCCTAAAATAAAAAAAAACTGTCAAAAAATTAAATTAAAAAAAGGTTTTTCTATATTTTTTAACAAAAAAAACATACATTTCTAGAATCAACAAAATTCCCTAATAGTGACTTTGGCTAATATTATACACGCTGTTAGTAATTGCTTATTTACAATACAAAAAAGGAGTGCTAAAAAAAAACTATTAGGCACTTTAAAATTTAATTCTCAAGAATTCGTAGACATATAATAATAAATATGGATTTTCGAAAAGAAGTGGAGGAAGTAATCAATGGGCAAAAATTACTTCAAAAGTAGCTCACAAAGAGGAACTAATGATCCAGTAGAAACGGTTATCGTTGTAAGGGCAAAAAAGAGAAAGATGACAGTGGCGTTACTCTAGAAAATATATCCTTACAAACAAAACTAAAGTATAGATTTTTTCTTTTATAGGTTGTAACGATATAAATCGTCACTTTGTAATATAGCAAGGGTTAATTAAACTATTCGTTTACTTACGTTATAATTTATGTTTATTTGTATATAAATAGTTACGTACGTACAGAACTATATTGTATCTGGGACTATTTTGTAGCAGGAACTGAATTCTAACCATATAAGTCTCTATTCCATAGTTCTACCTGAAAATAGCATAAAGAAAACATAATTAGAATATGATTTTTAATAATAAAGAATCATATGACTTATTTCTCTATAATACATTGGTCTATGGACTTCCTGGTTTTTATATGTTTCAGAGTCTATTGAGGGTTGGATTTCACTGGCTTTCATCTGTAGCTTGTCTCTCCTGGAAAGTTGTGTATGCTTTATTCCTTCAGGATAATCTAGAATTTGTTGAAAATAGTTTGCTGGAACTGCTCACTTAGATTCAGTATTTTGTTTATACTTAGTTCACAGGGCACTTAGTATTCTGTTCGTATTTTTAATAGTTTTGCTGATAAACAATAAGTATTGTTTATATTTGTTTCTTAGAGTAATATTTTGATGTTAGATATCACTAATATGGATTTATTAGGAAATATTCTTTTTGTTATTATTTTTGGTGTCGTTTCCGCCACCTTTATTAGGAATTCTACATGGTAAAACCGTAGTTGATAATGACTTGCATACATGTCGCTAATAGTTCTGAAATAGGATTCTATTTACCTGAAGGGTTCATACCTGTTGACAAGGTCGATTTTCGTCCTTCTTGAAGCGCCTCTGATAAAAGATGGTGGTGTCGTATTGACGAGTGTTTATTTTCTGCAATCATCGAAGTAATCCTTCACGTATTTTTATTTAAAGTTAGTGAAAATGAATATTTAAACAATGCGGAAAATATTGTAACTGTTATTTTCTATAATTACGCATTTATAACGTTTCGATGGACATCGAAGACTTAGCACGACACCAGCATTCCTACACCATTAATATGGAATTACATTAACCATTCCTTTACCATTAATATGGAACTACATTAATAATTCCTATACCTTTAATATGGAATTACATAATTTAAGTTGAAGTTTATTTTGGTATATTTGATATACGAGTTCTCCGCATGGAGTGATGTTCTGTTGGAACATGGTTCTGTAATTTTCGGTATAGATAAATTCTATTTAACCGTCTAGCAGACAATTTTATATTGGACATAATTTTCAAGAGTATATTTTATCCCGGACGACATTTTCAATAGTACATTTTATCCTGGAAGATGATGAAAAAGTCCAAAGTAGATGGGACAGCTTATTTTTTTCTTCTTTCATTTGAGAAATGAATTCATCAACATAGAAGAGACTTGTACAGATGGAGACGATGGAATTCATACCTCATGGATTTTGCAGAAACCAGCTAAGTACTCTTTCTGAAAACTTTTGAAAGCAATATTTCATATTTTAAATTCTTTTATTTCAATATTCTTATAACTGTAAACTTTATCAGATCTGATATAGTATTGTTTAATACTATATGCCCTTCTGGCTTTTGTTCATTTTTAGGTACTTATTTTTTTTTTTTTTAATATTTAATCTCATTTATTAATTATTAAATATCATACTTTTGATTAAATTTTGATTTAACTTGGTTTCAAAGTAACAAGCTTTATTTAAATACGGAAAAGACTGTTTTCATAAACTTTTCGACAAAGAAAAGTACGCAAAATTGCTCTTATTTAATAAAGTCCAATAATAAATCTGTACATCAGGTAACCTCTACTAAGTTCTTAGGACTGTATATAGATAATAATTTGAACTGGAATATCCATATTGATTCTTTATGTGAAAAGCTTCCTTCAACCTGTTATGCTTTATACAGACTAAACAAAATATGTAGTAGAGATATTTTAATTATGTATTATAACTCTATTTTTGCATCAAAAATTACATACGGTTTAATTTTTTGGGGTTACTCCAGTCAGTCCGACAGAGTCTTTAAAATACAAAAAAAAGCTGTAAGGAACATAGCAGGTGTTTCTAGGCGTGCCTCATGTAGAGATTTATTTAAAGAACTTGGAATATTACCACTAGCATGTTTATATATATACGAAATTTTGACATATATTAAAGGCAATCTACATACTCTTGGACAAAATGATACGTTTCATACGTTCAATACTAGATGTAATCAGGACATTGCAATTCCAAAACATAAATTAACGTTAAGTGAACAAAATCCTAAATATATAGGCAGCAAATTATATAACTTATTACCTATACATGTTAAATCTACAGAAAATTTAAATGCTTTTCGTTTGAAGTTAAAAAAATACTTATCAGAAAAAAAAATTTACACTGTTCAGGAGTATATAGATGCCAATAACTTTAGAGTGTTTCATTAAACTTGTCTATTTTTTTTTTTAACTTTTGTAAATTTTCATTGTATTTTTATATTTACATTTGTATTTTATTGTTAAATTTAATTACAGAAACTGTTTTATGACTTGTTCCACACCTTTGTAAAGGTTTTTTGAACAATAAATATTCTTATTCTTAAAAAAATGATTTCTAATTTAATAATTTTTATTAATATTTCTATATCTTAATATAACTACACATATTTTTTATATATATTAATACATTACTGGATGTGCTTTCATTAAGTTTATTTATAATAAATTTCTCAAATGAATTATTTTATTTTATTTAAAAGCTATATTTTCTCAAACTGAAAAGTTTAAGTATTTACACTAGGTTGTTACTTACCTAAAGGAGTAAAAGCTAAAGTAACTGGCGCCCCTAACAACATTAATCAATTCTTTCTATTTTTCCCTTACCCATACCCATTGCTCCGCTGTCAAAACTAGCCGTTGGTAGTGAACGTATTAATTACGGTACAAGGTAATAACAGGAGAATATCGCGTAGTGGATAATACATCGCATGCAATTATCTTACACTGCCCCACAACGAAAATATACTTTTTTTCTGACATAATCTTGAAGCATTATTTCTCCTGATTCCAATATTTTTTTCAAATTTGAGCTACGACCACACAGTTTTTATATACAGGGTGTTTGGACTTGAAAAAAAATTCTTTTTACTGTCTAATCTTCAAAAAAATGGATTTTTTAACTTAATTGTAATTAAAACTTTCTGTATTTATTTGTCTGTATTTTGTTTTTTAAATATTTAAGGGTGAGCTTCTTGAAGTGGCGCTACATCAATTTTAAGTGCGCCGTGTCGGATATTTTAACACTAATATGACCCACCAAAATTTTAAAATGAAAAATTTTGAGGTTGCATCCCCCAGATTTGTTCACTGGGGTAAGAGTATCATCCCTGTTTTTTTTCATAATTTTTGAAAAAATGTAGAAGTCGCTCATAGCAATTTTTTTAAAAGTTACGTCTCTTTAGTTTTCTTGTTTTTTTCTTAAAGCACAAGGATTTTTAAATTTTTTTTGAACACGGCACGGTATAAAGGAATAATATATGGACAACCTAAAAAAATCAATTTTTTTCTTTTAAAATGGCGGAGCTGTGTCCTTTTTATTTCCGGCGAAACCGGAAGTGCCAAAAAATACCTGAAACACCCAATGTATGGGACTTTATCTAAAGACAAAAAAAAACAAAATCTGAAAAAATATATTCAGAATCAGGAGAAAAAATTATTTAAGACAGATTATGTTCCTGTTATTTAATTAAAATAAAAGTTTTACAAATGTATAAAAACTACCGTCTGTATTTGGGTGAAAATTCTGTTTGTTTTCCAAAAAATAATACTTTTCGATATTTGGTTCAATAGTTTAATAATTAAATGATTTTTTGCACGACCAAGACTAAAACTTGGACCCTTTTATTTGCGGGACTAAACTTGCCTAAACTTTTAAAAGAAAGCACGTAAACTATTAAATTTAAAAAAAAATGTCCCTCTATGCTCCCCTGCCCACATTTCAAGAGCTGAAACTATCAAATATATGCTAAAAGATAGTTTAAGTTGTCTCATTTAAAATGGTTTTCTCAGAACTTGATTATCTCTTTTATTTTATGAGAAAATCGCTGGGTAAATAGAGTTGGGACACCCTGTACAATTTCAAGCATACTTAAAGATCCGGGAGACCCTGGTTGACAGCAGTAAAATAGGAATAAAACGATGAAATTCGAAGAATGCAAGGTGTTAAACTGGAATTTGCCAAATATCATTCCCTTTGCGGTCTTATCTGCTTAACGTGGCTGGATAATTATTTGAAGTTATGTTTATGGGAGGAGTTATTAACACAGGCATTATTAAATAATACCAACTGAATTGTGCAAAGAGGAAAACGAAATAATTGTGTCATTATAATCGAATAATTTTTATAATGATTTTCTTTTGAAATACTGGACCACGTAACGTGGTCATTATTTTCACTTTAATATTAATTTTTTTCTTCAAGGGTACTAAAATGTTTATATTTTATAACTGAACACACTAGTTAGAAGTGATCTATTTTTTACAGTAAAAAAATGAGTTCATTGTTGTACGCCGTAAAAAAAAGTTTGGACGTTTTTTTAGCAAAACCACCACTGGCGGCAGCACTCTTCGACTTTGATGACGGCCATACTTCAAACTAGTTTATTATGTAAACAGGTGGTTGACTCGAGATTCTGTGCAAAAACCTTGTGTGAAATTAATTAAAAATGATTGAAGAAGAATATATGGTTTATACACCTACAAATCTCTCCTAAATTGCAAATGCTACAACTTGTCTAGTTACCATCGAAATCGCGAAAAGTGTACGATTTAGCCTACGAAAAAAAAATAATAAAATGAGCTAAGGAAGGTTTAAGTTTATTTTGAAAGGGGTTCACGGAAAAAAAAAATTATAGCTAGAAGCGCTATAACACACATACCAAGCAAATTATAATCGCTTATTATATAAATACAAGGCTTTCTCTTACAATTATGGCAGTCAGTGTAAAAATTTATATGAAATACTTTAATTGTTTAGTGAATAATAAAATATAACAAATAGTATGGCATTTATAGCTTAAATAGATTTAATTATTGTCCGTGCTAATAATTTTTATAATATAATAAAATTTCTGTAAATTTATAATAGTGCCTGTAATAAATATAATCTTGTCTGTAATATATATAATCGTTTCCAATTTATTTTTAACATTATTAGTTATTGTGTCCCTTATAATCTATAGCTTAAATCACTATAATTTGCCACTGTTACCAAATATCTTATAATGTATAGCGCAGAGCCCACTAATTTCTTTCCGTGTTTATTGGCCTATTTTAATAAAAAAAAAAAACATACTTTATTACTGAATAAATTAAATGCAAAAATGAATATTAAAAAATATATATAGGATGCTTGAAGAAAAAATAGTATGTTTCACTCAGAGGAAAAGTGCTTTTTTTACTCGTCTGTAGTTTCTATAGACTAGTAAAAAAAAAGCTTCACTTTTCCTCTTACTAAACAATATCTTATTGTTGAAAACCGTAAAAAATAATAATAAACATTAAATTAAATTTATTCTTTTTTAAAGCTTTACATTTGTAAAAAAAAAAAAAAATATATATTTTTACTACATACTAATTTTTTAAAACTAATTATCTTAGCAATCACCGCCACCTGTCCGACTACGTCCAAATTATTATCATTTTAAATAAATGCTCACTCTTTTTTCTTTTTTATCAATTTATCAATAATTGTACTTTATGTTTTTAATTAGTTTGCTACTTTCACGATTTTTATAGGGAATTTGAAATCCAGTAGATGTCCTAAATTGTTATTTTTAAATTTAATTTATAATATTGGTTTCTTCTTTTACTTTAGTTTTCTGCATATAAGAAATACACTATAAGAGAAAGTCAAATGATAGAGATAGAAAACTATTGTACCGCTAGTAGCGGTTGTTTTTTAAAATTCACTAAATTCACGGTCAACGACAGCCGATAATACAGATAACCTACGGAAGTCGGTAATAAAGATTACTATTGCTTTCCCAAATCAATTTTGTAAAAATGGGGAAAAGCTCTGTATTTTTATTTAAAACTTTAAGTTTATTCACCAAAAGATAAAACAAATTTTTAAAGTCTAACAAGTGGGTTATCTAACCCGCACATTAATTAAAAATAACAATATATGAATCGAAATTTTAATTAAATGTAAAATTTGTTAAACTTTAAAAATATGAAATTTTATCTTTTGCTAAATAAACCTATATAATTAAAAAAAACACTTGGCTTTGATTTTTATATATTTTATTTTAAACGTAAATAGGAAATTAAAACAATTATGTCGTACTTTTAACAGTTAACTTTTTATTATAAATAAATATATATGAGGAGTAAACATTTGCCTTCATATATAATTGAGTGTCATACACAATATACTGCCTAAGGGCAGAGCACATTTGCAAAGTTTTTATAATTAGTATTCCTACATTTAACAGATAAACAATATGAATCAGTTAAACCAATAAGCTTCTCTGGCCAGGGGCTATCCCAGCCCTAAACAGCTGTTTAAGGCTAGCTCAGTCAAACTGATAAGCTCTTTTCGATAGGGGCCATCCCTGCCCTAAACATATCAGTAAAAATGGTAAGAAGCTTTTTATGGCATTTCTCCCAGCACTAAACAGCTCAGTCAAATCAATAAGTTTTTTTGTGTAGGGGCTGTCCCTGCCCTAAATAGCTCAGTCAAAATAATAAGAAGCTTTTCAAGACAGGGTCAGTCCCTGCCATTAGTCATTTTATTTAACTTGGCACTATTAATGTTTTTGACCCACACATTAAATAAGTTTGCATCACTAGGAAAACGGTGACGTTTACTTAACTGATCCTTGCAAAACGGTACAATACACATTTTGTATTAGACATCACAATAAAAGTTCGGTATAAAAGCACAATAAATTGCAAATCACGAGTAAAATTTCACGAGTAAAATTTCAATTGTTTTGACAGATATACTACCCCTCACCCCACTCCCACTAAACAATCAAGTTCATATACAGCTGGCGCCATCGCTCAGTCGTACCTAGAAGCCAAAACACAGGTTCCTGAATACTTTTCACGGTCACGTATTTGACTTTCTCTTATAGTATATTTCTTATATGGTTTTCTGTTTATAAATTTTTATCTTAAGACTGTCATTTGTCGCGCGTTAAATTTTTTAGTATGACTTGTATACGTGTAATGTAATTGTTGTTGTTTGTTTTTAATTTTAATTATTAGGTAAGTTCTTTAAAAAAATTTAAGCACTGACTATTTTTTAAATTTTAAATTTTTTGAATCTTCTAGCCTGAAGATGGTCCTTTGTTAAAAGGGCAGAAACATGTCGCTATTATTTATGTAATAATAATAAAAACATTTTTGGAGAGATAATATCGTCTTAAGTTTATTTACATTTGTATGTTAACATATGAAAAGTTAGGAATTCAAACAGACCAAGTATAATTTGTTGTGTTTTGAGTTACTGATATCGTTGGATTCAGCTTCACGAGCAATACAAATCGATGTACCAACACTAAGATCAAATACTTTTATTACGTTAAGAATGGCCTTAAATTTAAAAAATTGTCATACACCGTTTTGCTAAAGTCATACACCATTCTGCCAGCGTCAGATACCGTTCTGCCACATATTTGTATAAAACACTTTTTTTTTTTTGAAAAGTATTAATTAGGATTTTTTTACTTATCAAGGTTTTCTAGGAGTGCTGATTTCAACTGGCGTTAATTTAAAAAAATTCAAAATGGCGGATTAAATATGGCCGACATTTTTTTTAATTTTAATTTTCTACAAATAACAGCATTGGGGGGTTTCGGGAGCGTTAAAAAGTCAAAATCGTCGATATCGGATAAAGCGTTTGGCTTCAAGAGATAATATATAAACATTACCTTCTCTATTTCATAATGGGTACTGTTCTTTTCATTTAAAAAGGGTTGAGACCATTTTCTTTCATTTTCAACTAATTTTGGTCATTTAGTTATAAAGTTACCGGACAAAAATCGATTTGTTTTAGTTTCGAAAACGACAAAAATCCATCGTCGAAACGTCACAGCAAATTAGATAACAATTTTAGTCAGATCCAAAACCCTATTCCCCAAAAATCAAAAAGCGAAATAACATATATACTAAAAAAAATTCATAATATTTAATTTTACGACAACATTGTTGTACTATAGTGCCCGTATCTAAAAAGGATAATTCACAAAGGTGGCAGAAATGAGTTCATTTTAGCAACATTTTAAAAGTAGGCATTTTAGGCTGAAATTTCCATGTACATAAGTATACCTAACGATAAGCATATACATGTACAATGTAAATTGTACATTGTACATGTAATTACATATAATATGTAGCTTTTATGTTCACATACACGGTGTATTTGAAATAGCGTCGGAAATTTTTACAGATGATTCTACATCATAAAATATGACAAAAGGTTCCTATAAACATATGTCTAAAAATGCGTCATAAGGGAGCTACGCCCATTTGAAAGTGGCTAAAAAAATCGGTTTTTATTTAACAACTCAGGAACCCTTTGAGATATATCAACGAGGTTTTGCACGTCAACTAATCCTACCAAGGCCCGTTTTTATGTATTATTTTCATGTACTTATTTCAACCAGGGGTGTGCGAAACGGTGGGGCCTTATCAGTTTTTTCTGTGTAACTTTTTTGCAATTTTATTTTTGAAATATGACTCCTCAGGTCAAAATACATAAAAAAGGTACTCTTGTTGTAATACTGTAGGATTAACCGATTTCGATAAAAATTCATTTGAAGGTGAAATTCCACGGTTCGAGGACGAAAAATTAAATACTAAAATGTTGAAAACCAAAATTTTTATGATGCAGAGCGAATGTACATTAAAAACTAAGAAAAAAACCTCATAACTTTTTTTCTTAGTTTTTGATGTAGAATAACATTGCATCATTAAAATTTTGGTTTTCGACATTTTAGTATTTAATTTTTCGTCCTCGAACCGTGAAATTTCACTTTCAAATGAACTTTTCTCGAAAACGGTTAATCCTACAGTATTACAACAAGAGTACCTTTTTTATGTATTTTGACCTGAGGAATCATATTTCAAAAATAAAATTGCAAAAAAGTTACACAGAAAAAAGTTTGGGACAAAAAACTGATAAGGCCCCACCGTTTCGCACACCCCTGGTTTAAATAAGTACGTGAAAATGACATACAAAGATGAGCCTTATTAGGATTAATTCAAGTGCAAAACCTCGTTAACATATCTCAAAGGGTTCCTGAGTTATTAAATAAAAACCGATTTTTTTAGCCAATTTCAAAGGGGCGTAGCTCCCTTATGACGCATTTTTAGGCATATGTTTATAGGAACATTTTGTCATATTTTATCATGTAGAATCACCTGTTAAAATTTCCTACACTATTTCAAATACACCCTGTACATGTAATATGTGAATTTAAAATAAAATGCGTAAAATTTGTTGTTGTAAATGTAACAAC
Source organism: Brachypterus glaber (assembly GCA_958510825.1). Lineage (NCBI taxonomy): Eukaryota > Metazoa > Arthropoda > Insecta > Coleoptera > Kateretidae > Brachypterus > Brachypterus glaber. Next base: position 90,689,499 of record OY294045.1, on the reverse strand, counting down.
TGCACTCGTTAGTAAATACCGAACGCGTTTACTTGTTTGTTGTTGTATTCTATGCAATATATAGTGGTTGGCGCATATATAAATATTTATTGTTGTTATCTATAACCTAATTAAGCTATTGATTACGATAGTGTTCTATCAGTGTATTTAGGGGTCTTGTATCGCCGACACAGTGTCGGTGCCTTACACTACGATATTTTAAAAACGCTTTGTAATAATTTAAAAATTGGACCAAAGATTTTATGTGTCAAAGATGTTTTGATCCAATTTATCATATAAAAGTTTTCTTGAAATACCGTAGTGAAAAGTTGTTTCGAAAAGGACTTGCATCTTGAGTTTGACTGCTTATTGTGCAGTGCAAAATCAAAGTTGTGCCTTCGCCAAAATTGTAAAACAGCCTTGAATTAAAATTTTATTTAATTATTTATTTATTTGAAGTTCAAGTACATAATATGTACAATGAACATAATATGTACATTGTACATATTATAATAAATTAGAAATGTTACTTTTTTATGTATGCTTTTTTTTGGACTTTTTGTAATAAAGGTTCCTTCAGTAAAAATACATAAAAAATGTCATATAGTGTAACACTGTAGGAACAACCGTTTTCAAAAAAAAAGCAATTAAGATCAAGTAACATTTTGTGCCACTAAAAATGTTACTTTTTAAAAGGCTTTATCTCCTTTAATATTGAATTTAGGTGTTTTGGTGAAGAATACTTTTTTGCTTAGTTTTAAATGAAGAATCGTCCTGCAGCATTAAAATTTTAATGTTGGTTTTTTTGTTCCCGATTTAATGTCCATCTTCAAAGGACTGCAACTCCCTTAGGGCTCATTTCTGGACCCACCTTTACAGGAACTTATTTTCATATTCTTTAACGTAGAATCACCCCTTAAATTTTTTCTAACATATTTCTGAATAACCCTGTATAGTCAATATTGTTGAAAAAAAATATATTATAGCTTATAATAAGCAAAAAGTGTGAAAAATCTTTGATTTTCTGTTTTTGTCGATTTGCACGCATATTTTGCATTTCTCGATAAAAAAGGTAAAAAACAAATTTGTAGATAATTTAATTCTCTACAATCTTCATATGGTCAATATTATTTAAAAAAATATTTATTGCTAATAATAAGCAATAAGTGTTAAAAATCTGAGTAACGTTGGAAATGGGAACACTATCAAATGATTTTCCACATATAAAGCACTCTGCCATGGTAAATACTTTACACGAACGCCAGAGAACGACTTTCTCTGTGTATGTGAGTTTTCAAAACAAATAGGAACAAGGTTTGAAAACTGGGCGACATTAATTAAAAGCCGGAGTTTCCCCACTGAGCGAGTTCCCCCACAACGCTTTGTTGAGCTCGTTGCCGGCCGTAATCTACACGTCGTACCAAAAACTTGTTAGTACGAAGGCTGTTGGAAATTGAGTCCTCTACAACTTTGCCATTTAAATGTGCCACTTATTTTCAATAAAAATGGTCCAAAAGTTGAACAGCGCCACTCCTAATTTTTCACCCTTTTTGCTTATTATTAGCAATAATTTTTGTTTTTTTCAACAATATTGAATATATAAAGATTGTAAAGAACTGAATTCTCTACAAATTTGTTACCGTTTTTTATCGAGAAATGCAAAATATACGTGCAAATCGACCAAAACACAAAATCACAAAAAATTCAAGATAGCGGACCCTTCCCATATCAAATTTATGGGCAAGAATCTAATTGCTTCATCTACTCCCCGGGGGACTTAACCTAACTGCATCAAAAGTTCCGACTTCTAATTTTTTTTCGTTTGGACTTTTTATGTACAATGAACATAATATGTACATTGTACATATTATAATAAATTAGAAATGTTACTTTTTTATGTATGCTTTTTTTTGGACTTTTTGTAATAAAGGTTCCTTCAGTAAAAATACATAAAAAATGTCATGTAGTGTAACACTGTAGGAACAACCGTTTTCAAAAAAAAAAGCAATTAAGAGGAAGTAACATTTTGTGCCACTAAAAATGTTACTTTTTAAAAGGCTGTATCTCCTTTAATATTAAATTTAGGTGTTTTGGTGAAGAATACTTTTTTGCTTAGTTTTAAATGAAGAATCGTCCTGCAGCATTAAAATTTTAATGTTGGTTTTTTTGTTCCCGATTTAATGTCCATCTTCAAAGGACTGCAACTCCCTTAGGGCTCATTTCTGGACCCACCTTTACAGGAACTTATTTTCATATTCTTTAACGTAGAATCACCCCTTAAATTTCTCTAACATATTTCTGAATAACCCTGTATAGTCAATATTGTTGAAAAAAAATATATTATAGCTTATAATAAGCAAAAAGTGTGAAAAATCTTTGATTTTCTGTTTTTGTCGATTTGCACGCATATTTTGCATTTCTCGATAAAAAAGATAAAAAACAAATTTGTAGATAATTTAATTCTCTACAATCTTCATATAGTCAATATTATTTAAAAAAATATTTATTGCTAATAATAAGCAATAAGTGTTAAAAATCTGAGTAACGTTGGAAATTGGAACACTATCAAATGATTTTCCACATATAAAGCACTCTGCCATGGTAAATACTTTACACGAACGCCAGAGAACGACTTTCTCTGTGTATGTGAGTTTTCCAAACAAATAGGAACAAGGTTTGAAAACTGGGCGACATTCATTAAAAGCCGGAGTTTCCCCACTGCGCGAGTTCCCCCACAACGCTTTGTTCAGCGCGTTGCCGGCCGTAATTTACACGTCGTACCAAAAACTTGTTAGTACGAAGGCTGTTGGAAATTGAGTCCTCTACAACTTTGCCATTTAAATGTGCCACTTATTTTCAATAAAAATGGTCCAAAAGTTGAACAGCGCCACTCCTAATTTTTCACCCTTTTTGCTTAGAACTGAATTCTCTACAAATTTGTTACCGTTTTTTATCGAGAAATGCAAAATATACGTGCAAATCAACCAAAACACAAAATCACAAAAAATTCAAGATAGCGGACCCTTCCCATATCAAATTTATGGGCAAGAATCTAATTGCTTCATCTACTCCGCGGGGGACACCTAACTGCATCAAAAGTTCCGACTTCTAATTTTTTTTCATTCCTATATCGAATTTAATCTAAACTGATTGGGTTAATAATGTTTAGTAAATAGCAGAAAAACCATTATTAAATCTAATATTTTATTTGAATAAAATTTTAGATAGCCTTTGATAAAATAGATCCCAAAATTATTATTAATAAATTAAATCAGTTTGGCTTTTCGCCAGCAATGAAAAAGTTTTTTTTAAGTTATTTATCTTTTCGAAAACAATATGTTAGTTATAACGGTTTTCTATCCAAATTATTTTTTGCCACATCAGGCATTCCTCAAGGTTCAAATTTAGGTCCATTACTTTTTTTGTATTTTATTAATGATATTACAGATTATATAACGTGTTTAAAATTATTGTTTGCTGACGACTTAAAACTGTTTCTCAGAATAATTGATCTCGCAGACTGTCAGTTTCTTCAAGAACAGCTAAATCAACTAGTTATTTGGTGCCTGCGAAATAAATTGTTTCTCAACATTCAAAAATGCAAAGTTATAACTTTTACTAGGAAAATACATACTTTCGATTTTAATTATGCAATTAACAATCAAAATTTAGCCAGATGTGAAAAAGTCAAAGACTTAGGCGTAGTATTTGACACAAAACTAACTTTTAATGATCACGTTCAAATAAAATGCTAGGATTTCTAGTTAGAAGTTGTCAACAGTTTAGATCTGAGGTTTGTCTGAAATCCCTTTATTTTGCGCTTGTTAGATCAAAATTGGAGTATGCTTCCTTTATTTGGTATCCCAAAGCTGCCACTCAAAAGGAGAACGTTGAACGGGTTCAGCGTAAGTTTTTAAAATTCCTCAACTTTAAAGTTCGCGGCTCTTACCCCCCTCAGGGCATTGACGAGGAGGTTTTGCGAGTCAGATTCTCAGTCCAATCGCTTGAAAATCGAAGAATACTATCAGCTATCTCTATTTTTTACAGAATAATTCACAATCTTATTGATTGTAATTTATTGCTAGGAAAAATTGATTTTTTAGTTCCCCGACTGAATGCTAGGCAAACTGATTCTTTTTCGCTGTCAATCCCAAGAACAAATTTATTATTGAAGTCCCCAATTTATGTCATGTGTGATAATGTTAATACTTATAGTATAAATTGTGATATATTTTTTGAAAAACTCAGTTCCGTTTTAAAAAAATCAAGCGTAAATTTAGGTATTTAAGATTTAGCTTAATTTCTATTTTTAATTTTTAAAATTTAATTTTTTATATCTAAATTTATTTTTGTTACTTAATATTCTTATTTATATTTGTTATTATGAAATGAAATTGTCCTGTTATTGGATTACTCTGTTGGGCAATAAAGACTATTATTATTATTATTATTATAAACCATATAATTTAGGCGATGAACTAAGCAATTTTATATTTGTACATTCACGATAAGACCGAGCCTATTATTTTTTTAATAATGTGCAGAATTAACATATATTTGCATATTTTTTAATCAAATTTTTGTAGTTGCATTTTACTTAATTAGATTTTGAGTTCATTTTGACAAATTAAAAAAATATATATTCTAGTTTTTTATTTCAAGGTTTATACAGTGCGGTCCAGCAGTCACCCCACCCCCCTTTAACTTTTGAACGAGTTGAGATATCGACTTCAAATTTAGAACTCTTAAATAAGACAACTTAAACTATCTTTTAGCATATATTTGATATTTTCAGCCCTTAAAATGTGGGCAGGGGGCATGGGGGGACATTTTTTTAAGTTGAAAGGGGGTCGTGTGATACATCATTTTAAAGCTTATAAAATTCTCTATTTCAATTAACATTTTTAAATTTTTTAAAAATGTTTTTTAAGGTTTTAATTTTTCAATTTTTTGTGCTAAAACATTAGATTTTTTAAGTTTTTTTTTATAAATTTTTATTTATGTCAACTAAAATTAGTTTAAAAGTATAATTAACATTTTTTTATGATGAAATTAGGCATTTTTAAAAAAATATTTGTTTTTTTTAGAGGAATTTTGACATTAATACCCATTTTCAACCCCATTTTAAACCCAAAAATTTTTTTTTTAATTTAAAAATATGGAGTTAAATGGAGAATTTTATAAGCTTTATAATGATGTATTACACAACCCCCCTTTCCATTTAAAAAAATGTGCCCCCAATATATGCTAAAAGATAGTTTAAGTTATCTTATTTAAAAGTTCCAAATTTGAAGTCGATATCTCAACTGATTCAAAAGTTAAGAGGGGTGGGGTGACTTTTGGACCGCTCTGTATAAACTTGCATGCAAGCAATGGCAATTCCAAAAATAACTTTTTGGATAAATTAGCAGAACTGCTATTGACGACTTTTTACGCATTATTGAAATTCAAAAAAATCTTACAAGATGACAGTATTTGCATAAACAACTGTAAGTGAATGAAACTCAGCTTCCATTTACGAAAATAATGTAATCATATATAAATTTTATTATTTAGATATATGTGAGGTGGAAAGGAAAAAGAGACCTCTTGTCGGCGATGTAAATTTTTTAGTACAGTCGAAATTATAGCACCGGTAGGCCAATGGACGTCCATTTTAGATCCCTTTTAAGTACATTGATCCACGGACTAATAATGGATGTACTATGTACGTCCATATATTTACATCCTTTGTACGGCTATTAGTGGACCTCCATTCAGTGTCCATTTTACGCCCATCATTTTTTAAGCTATATTTCTCATGGTGCCATATACATGCCATATACATTGTCACACTGACGTTCTGTATACGACTTATTTAATTTAAAAATAAAACCGTTTATAATGTTACACATGTAAGTTTCATCTTATAAACAAATAAACACGTCAATTTTAGAGTTTATGGATATAAGGGTTAATAATGGTCTTGCAAGTTCATATTAAACCAGCCGTGTCGAATGAGCAAGAATACTTTCTCATAAAATAAGTTATGTCCAGAAACAATTTATTACATTTGGGGGAGAGGGGGTCATGAAGAAAATTATAATAACATTTTTTGTGTAATTTTATTTTACCTTTTAGGTGGTTTTTAAATTTATCTTTTATTATGAACAATAAGAAAGTTATGTCTAGAAACAATTTTTTACATTTTGGTGTTAAGGGGCGCTGTAAAAAAAATTGACATTTTATGTGGTTTTAAAACTTTTCCTCTATTGTAAATAAAAAAATTACGACCTAAACAAAAATCTAATTTTGCTTAATTACGAACTTGTCCAAGGTAATATAAAAATACATCTGCATACCAAATTTCAAGTCGCTAGACAGACAGACAGACAGACAGACAGACAGACCAACAAACAGATGGACAATAATTTCTTTGTTGCTTATTTTGACGTTTGACGTTTCAGAAAAAAATAACGTGATTTAAGCAAAAAAAATATTGTTTTTTTTTCCATCGCAATACTTTCTTTTATGAGAAAGTAAAAAAAAGTTCTATTAAGTTTTTCACAGTCGCAAAAACCAGCTGGATGGATGCTTCGAAGGGACACCTTATGGATGTCCACAGTTCTGTCATCTGGACTCTAAACGGATGTCCATGGGACGTCCATAGAGAAAAAATGGGTGTCCTATGGACAAAAGTCCAAACCTTTTGTATCATACTTTAATTATTTTAAATAAAAAAAAATATTCTGTGTTGTTTTGAATTTTTAAGTGTGTTTTTCTTAGAACGCCCGTTTTCATTTTATAACATTCAAATGCCCGTAACTTAAACAAAAAAAAAATCATAGAGACATGATTTTTTCACCAAATTGTTCAGAATTTAGAGCTTAATTAAAAAATATCAATAACTACTAACCGGAAATTGCCGACAAGATGTCCTTTCCGCCTCACATATACAGGATCTACAGTTAAGGTCATTAATTTTTATGTGGCTAAAAAATTCGGTTTTTATTTAATACTTATTTTAAAGAGGGGTGTACAAAACTGAGGAGCCTTATTAGTTTTTTGTCCCAAACTTTTTTCTGTGTAACTTTTTTGTAATTTTATTTTTGGAATACGATTAATAAGGTCAAAATACATAAAAAATGTACTCTTGTTTTAATACTATAGGATTAACCGTTTTCGAGAAAAATTAATTTGAAGGTGAAATTTCACGAGCCGAAGACGAAAAATTAAGTACTAATTTTCTTTCCGGAAAAAATTGAAACATTTTTTTTTCAAAATTACAGCTTTTTCATTTTTTAAAAGTTTACCCCCATAACATTTTTTTTTTTGGGGGAATTATTTCAAAAACAATAGGGATCTTTCCCTCATAGAACTTGAAAATGTCTAGTCAATCGGTTAATTCGTTCTTGAGTTGTCGTGTGAACAAAACGTGACATCGCACGGAATGAAACACATTTGTATCGAAGAAATTTTTGGTTAGGACGTTTCATAATAATACTTACTCTTACTAACTGTTTTAGCAAAATTATGGCGATTGTGCCCCGGTCTCCCCTATCTAATAATAACAGTAGTATTGTTTGACACACCATTTTGAAACTATCGAAAGAATGCAGCAAAAATGAGAAATTATATTGCTCAATATACTTAAATATAAAATCCAAATCAAAACACGTTCGCGTTGAAATGGCTTCTCTCAGAGCGCTTTTTTTCTGCTACCTCCCCCGTTTGTCGTAGCTTACTTACCGTGTGTCAGACTATAGAAATGCTACAGCATAAAGTATAAGGTAAAACAAAGCACATTGGTAGTTGTATAATATTTATTAATCGCAACCATAAATAAATTATAGAAAAACGATTGTAAAATAAACTGCTGATTTACTAAGCACAGTCTTTGCATGCTCCATTTCTACATTCCAGCCCTTCGCCGCAAAGTGCTTTTACTGGTGGACCATTAATCGGGACTTCCATGCATGGGTCTTCTCTATCTGAAACAAATATATTAACATTAATAATACAGTACACGCTAGATAATGTGAATGCTCAATTACAGGCCCGTGCGCATGGGGGGGTTCAAACCCCCCCAGAAGGGTTTTAAACTACATTTTTTTAATTTTTCTGAATATCCTGAAAAATTTGAAGCAAGCGAAATGTATTATATACATAATATACATTGTATATAACTGTAGTTATATAATATATATTATATACATCTATTTGTTGATAGTTTTCTTTGTACAGGGTTCCTACAGATTAGGGAAAAGTCAGGGAATTGAAAGGAGTCATCTGGAAAACCTGGAATTTAGATACTTTTTGCCTAAAATACAGGAAAATTATTAAAAATCTTAAAAAACAAATTTTGGCTAAAAAAGTTTAATTACTTTTTTAATTTATTTATTATATTTTGTATTCTGTAATTTGGGAGGTAATTTGTATAGTGCTGGACCTTTAAATTCATAAAAATTTTGGACTGCGGTGCCAGATCTTTCTTACATTTTGGTGAAATTTGAATTATAAAACTGTTTGAAAATAAATTGCTGTGACACTAGGGATTTCAAACTTTTTTTATCTAAGATTGTAGAACTTAAGCGTGAAATTCGTAAAAACTTTCGCCTGAGGCTCTAATGCATTTTTTGTAAAATTTTTGTTAAAAAAATAGACCATCAATTTTGTAAATTTTTTCGTATGTGGCAATAGTACTTTCCTTTGATTTTTATCTTAGATTTTAGAACTTAAGCGTAAAATTCAGAAAAAAAATTTTCCTGCGGCGCTGGAGCTTTCTTGCATTTTTGTAAAATTTAGAATAAAAAAATTGTTTCAAAATTTAAATAGACCATCAAATTTTCAAAAAAAAAATTGCCTCTGGCTCCGGGATTTTTTACATTTTTCTCTATTTAGGATTGTAGAACTTATGCGTGAAATTAGAAAAAGTTTCGCCTGCGGTGCTAAAGTTTCCTGCATTTTTGAAAACTTTTAAATTTAATTAATTTAAAAAAAGAATAATTTAAAATTAAAATAGACAATTAAATTGCCTGCGGTGCCTAGGCTTTCTTAAGTTCTTTTATTTAAGATTGTAGAATTTGACCAAACCCCCCTCCATGAGTAAATCCTGCACACGGGCCTGCTCAATTACAAGAACTACTCAATAACGTCAACATGTGTCTTTCTCCATTAACTTAACCTTATAACGTGAACATCTCTCCCTCGATAATGTGAACAACACGTTATGCCAAACTTAAAAATATTGTTTTTGCATTTTTAAAGACACTAATAATTTCGTGGCATGTTGGACATTGAACATTAGAGGGAAAACCATGTTTTAACCTTATTTGGTATCATCAGCACAGTATATTCCCAATGGCCTAATGTTCGTTTTAGTTGAAAAGAAAAGAAAAGATAAATCACATAAAGTTCAAGTGCCAAATAGATTTAAATTTTCGTTCATACTATTTCGCTCATATTTTGAGCTTCAAATGTAATTGCGATGGAGAATCCAGGACAAACACCTTAAATAATTTTTCTGCCGGTATATACAGTGCGGTCCAAAAGTTACCCCCCCTCTTAACTTTTGAACGAGTTGAGATATCGATTTCAAATTTATAAATCTTAAATAAGACAACTTAAACTATCTTTAAGCATATATTTGATACTTTTATCTCTTAAAATGTAAGCAGGGGGGCATGGGGGGAAATTTTTTTAAATAGAAAGGGGGGTCGTGTGATACATCATTTTAAAGCCTTTAAAATTCTCTATATAACCATATAGTTTTAAAAATTTTAAACATGTTTTTTAAGGTTTTGATTTTTCAGTGTTTTGTGCTAAAAAAATAAATTTTTAAGTTTTTTTTGTTAATTTTTATTTATGTCAACTAAAATTAGTTAAAGTATAATTTACTTTTTTTCATAATGAAATTAGGCATTTTTAAAAAATTGTTTGGATTTTTTAGAGAAATTTTGACAAAAATACCCATTTTTAACCCTATTTTAAACCCAAAAAAAAATGTTTAAAAAAAATAAAAAATTTAGAGTTAAATGGAAAATTTTATAAGCTTTAAAATGATGTATCACACGACCCCCCTTTCCATTTAAAAAAATGAGCCCCCATGCCCCCCTGCCCACATTTTAAGAGCATAAAGTATTAAATATATGCTAAAATATAGTTTAAGTTGTCTTATTTAAAAATTCAAAATTTGAAGTCGATATCTCAACTGGTTCAAAAGTTAAGAGGGGGGGTGACTTTTGGACCGCTCTGTATGTATTACATAAAATTAAGCTATCGCGTCCATAAATATATAATGAGTTAGGTATTTCGTGGCATGTTGGACATTGAACATTAGATAATGTTTAAGCTATAAAATCATGAGTAGCATAAGTGCATGTTGAATTATCGATATTTTTTTTACTGTATTAAAAAAATATTTTGCTTGGCAATTGTTTGAGTGCATTTTTCGTCTTACAAAATTCCGATACCGCAGATAATCCTGTATTCAATCCAAAAAGTATTAACCCATTCTTACCCCCTTACCCCCAATCGTTTACCCCCAAAATCTAATCAGCTCTTTCGAAATATGATAAGAAACAATATGCAAAAAACCGCTTGTCGATATCTTTTTTAGAAATGGAGTTATCGAGTTTAAACCGACAGACAGACGGCCGCAATTTTTTTTTTCACTGATTTCGACTCAGAAAGGTCTAAAACGTCGAGAAATGTGAAAAAAAATTGTCATAAATTTGGCTTTTCGTCGAAGATTCTAATAAATTGGCACTCTTAGTACTATAAGTGCCGATGTAAAAAAAGCCTTTAACTTTTTCAAAATTACAGACAATTTTCAACGATTTTTCAGGATTTATGGGTAATATTACAAATTTTAGGGGCCCAATTAGGACCCTTAGAGAAGTTTAATCACTCTCATATTTTCAGATTTTTTTATTTACATCTAAATTAAAGTTTTAAAATAAGGTCCACCCTAATACCTTATATGATAGCCCATAAGGTCTATTCATTATAAGGCCTTGTATGAATAAAAATCTAATTTTTAAAAAATTTAAACTTATTACCTGTGATCTTACATGCCTCAGATAGTCTTAAAAAAATACTTACACAATCTTCTTAAGCAGGTTGGACAACAAGAACAGAAAGTAGGTTTTCCCCAAATTTGATCTGGTCCACAAGGTCTAGTATCAAGACAAAAAACATTACAAGGCTTACAAGGTATTAAAGAATTTACGACATACAAAGTTTGAAACATTATGAATATTAAAAAAAATATTTTACACATTTCTCTTTCTTATTAAGCCGTATAATGTAGTAATATAATAATACTCTTTTTTTACGTTGTTTTATAGTTGCTTTAATATATTGGGCTAAAGCCTAGGGCCATAAAAAACGTGATAATTTAATTCTGGATAACAAATAAGGAATTTTTATCTTCTTTATTATTAAAAATTGTAAATGTTGTACATAAAAAAATATGGTTATATTAAAAATGCCTGTGTAAAATGTAAAAGATATAAAACATGAAACTTACTCTTCGCATGCGGTCAGTGACTGGTTTGAGGTAGCTCCATCCCATCCCTAGCAAATTCTTTAATTTTCCTAAAATTTCTGCGTTTTACATCGTTTGTTAGCAGTAGTCTATAATCCAGTCGTCAGGTCAATAAAAGTGGATTTACCTGGAAATAATTCAGGGAGTTTTGATTTTGGGCTTATTTTATAGCGAAAAAAAAACAATTTTGTAAAAACTATAAAAACTCTAAAAATCGGCCAAAAAAAATACTGAACGTGGAAATAGTTGTGTGTAAATCGGAAGTGGGAATAGCCTCTTCCTATAGTACAGGGTGTATTTGAAATAGGGTCGGAAATTTTAACAGATGATTCTACATCATAAAATATGACAAAAAGTTCCTATAAACATATGTCTAAAAATGCGTCATAAGGGAGCTACGCCCCTTTGAAATTGGCTAAAAAAATCGGTTTTTATTTAATAACTCAGGAACCCTTTGAGATATATTAACGAGGTTTTGCACGTGAATTAACCCTAATAAGGCCCATCTTTGTATGTCATTTTCACGTACTTATTTAAACCAGGGGTGTGCGAAACGGGGGGGCCTTATCAGTTTTTTGTCCCAAACTTTTTTCTGTGTAACTTTTTTGCAATTTTATTTTTGAAATATGATTTCTCAGGTTAAAATACATAAAAAAGGTACTCTTGTTGTAATACTGTAGGATTAACCATTTTCGAGAAAAGTTCATTTGAAGGTGAAATTTCACGGTTCGAGGACCAAAAATTAAATACTAAAATGTCGAAAACCAAAATTTTTATGATGCAATGTTATTCTACATCAAAAACTAAGAAAAAAAGTTTCCATACATGTTGATCTAAAAAAGGCTTTTAAAGCTACCATAGCCCTTTAAAAATGGTGCATATTTAGGAGACCATAGCTCCATTAGGATTCATTTTTGGAAGTACCTGTATATAAGGTTTTTTTCTTAGTTTTTAATGTACATTCGCTCTGCATCATTAAAATTTTGGTTTTCAACATTTTAGTATTTAATTTTTCGTCCTCGAACCGTGGAATTTCACCTTCAAATGAATTTTTAAGTACGTAAAAATGACATACAAAGATGGGCCTTGGTAGGATTAGTTGACGTGCAAAACCTCGTTGATATATCTCAAAGGGTCCCTGAGTTATTAAATAAAAACCGATTTTTTTAGCCACTTTCAAAGGGGCGTAGCTCCCTTATGACGCATTTTTAGACATATGTTTATATGAACTTTTTGTCATATTTTATATTGTAGAATCATCTGTTAAAATTTCCGACCCTATTTCAAATACACCGTGTATATTATTACATCGTTTAACATTAAGCCACAGACATTAAAGACCACTTTACACGGAGCAATTTGTACCCAAGTTTGATGCTATGCAAGTTTGCTGCCAGATATAGCATGAGGACAATTGGCCATTGATTTGCCTTTTCACGGAGCAAGTTGTATGCAAGTTTGGTGCTATATATTGCAAGGTAAACAGTGCTGCCAACCAGACAATTTTGACGTTTGTTGAAAAAAACATAACCTAGCATTTGCTTTTTTAAGGAATTTTTTTAGTTAGACAGACCGACCTATTATTAATAATAATAATTATTAACATGTGCAGTTGCTACTATTTTACTAAAATGAAATCGATTTGGTAACTTTTTTCCAGGTTGGTATCACGAAAATAACCATAAAACTTGCGTGAAAATCGCCGAAAAATATAACATGTTCTAATAATTTGATGGCATGAAAATGGCCTCAAACTTGCCTGAAGGCATGCGCAGTGACTGAATCATTCTTGCAACAAACTTGCATAGCATCAAACTTGCGCACAAATTGCTCCGTGTAAAGTGGATTTAAGTCTCTTAAAATTACTTTAAAAGTATCCCATGGAATGCAGTGCAATTTTATAGTTTATTATCCTTTGTAAATATGTAAGATTAACATATATTTCGAATATTTTTATGCAAATTGTTTTAATTGCATTTTATAAGAGGTAACTAATTTTTAATTTAATACATTTAAAAAAAGTTGGGTATACCTATGATACTATATCAACATCTTGTTTCTGAGTTACACTTTCTATAGTCTAAGGCAATTTGCCTTGAGCAATTTTTATTTATTTATTTATTTATTTATGTATAATTTACTACAGAGTCATGGAGAGCCCCAAATAACCTTTTTGCTTGTGCTAGGAGCTCTCTATTAATTTTGTTATAAATGTTCCAAATCGTATGTGTTCAGTTTACAATTAGTTTCATCTCCAAATTTAAAATTTTCGCTTTCCTCCATTGCTACACATAGCTCTTTTCTTGCATCTAATTCTGGCACTCTATTTCCAAATATTTTAGTAATATTTACAGTAAATTTTGTATTTATAAATTATTTAAAAAATATATTGACATTAACCCTATTTTTTTTAGGTAAGAATGCAAATGGCGACTACCCAGACAAATGTATAAAAGTAATGTCCGCCATTTGCAAAGTATCACCGCCAAAATTTCGAAAATTTGGCAGAAACCACACCCTATCCTGCCGACGCAGCCCTGGCTGTTTCTATTGCAGCTACCGAAGCTTCGATACACAGAATGTCGAAAGCTATAATCGTTATAACTACTTCTGGATTGTCCGCGCAGTTGATTTCAAAATATATACCATATAACAGACCTGTAGAAGACTTCAATTGTGCAGAGGAGTAGTTCGTGTATCAAAAACCTAGAAAAAATAAGGGCTTTCTCAAGGGGAATGATTCTGTTGTAGTGATTACTAGTTGGAGGCAAGGAAGTGATTTTACCAATACTATGAGGGTGATTTATGTTGAGGGTGCAGGTCCTTTTGGAACTATGGCAAACATTTAATAAACCTTATTTACAAACAAGTCGTGAAGGTATGTAATGCTACTCATTCCATCCACACAGAGGATGGTTTATTGAATTTAAGTAATTTATTAATGATTTATTAAAAATTTAAAGTTAAATAGAAACCTTCAATATATCTTAAAATCAAAAAATTAATACATCGTTGGATAGACAATTGTAAATTTGAAAAATTAGGGTTTTTGTTATTAAAATACCTTGAAATAAAAACTTTTTATATTTTTTAAGTAAATAAATAAAGAAATACACAGCCATGGAAAATTTTAGCCAAATTCAATAATTAAAAATTAGAAAATATATATAACACATTTGTTAGCGCTAGGGCTATCGGAAGATTTCGAATTGGTAAGAAAAAGGAAAGGACTCACCATGTGTTTTCCTGGACTATTTCTCGAGGTACCTCATAGTGCTGCTCCCTTGGTTGGTGTCGATGTGTGTAAAGGAATGGATTTTGTGTAGGAATTATAGCCTTTCGTTCACTTAGTATTAATTCCGTTTCATTGTTTTAAGGTAGTTTTAAATGGTAACTAACCTAACTATTTACCGACGCGCGTGACTGTCGGTTGGATTCGAATTGACTTCTGGTGGCAAATGTGTTGCCAACCTAACCTAACCTAATTCACTATATTTAATAGCAAATCGCTATTTATGCTAGGCAACCAGTAATACAACAAATGAATTGCTGGTAGCATACTTTAAGTATAAGAATAACTAAATATATTCTACTGAGAAGTAACATACTCCCCCCTAGTGCAAAACCCAGTTTTCACTATAACTACTAAATACTAACTTATAGCTAAAAACCGAGAAATGTAAGATATATCCCAATAAAAAAATATATATATATAAGAAAACTATATACGTATGTGTATGAATAATTATCCCAAAAATAATAAAAAGAAAGGAAAAATAAATAAATAAGTATCCTAAAGTACTTAAGATATATGCACAAAAAATAGCCTAAAATTAATCAGTATCCGGTAACGGACATAATTTTACTAGTGGTCTTTTGAATATACCTGTGGCAGTACGCACTGAAGCCACCCTGACTATATTATCAGACCCTTGATGAATTTGAACTACCCTTCCTAAAACCCATTTTAGAGGAGGGACGTTATCATCTTTAATTAAGACCATAGCATGCATTTTAATGGAACTACTGCTCTGAGTCCATTTAGATCTCTGCTGTAGTGTGTGGAGATATTCCCTACTCCACCGTTTCCAGATGGATTGAACCATCTGTTGTAAAAGATTCCAACGTGAAAGACGGTTGGTTGGTATGGCAAGAAGATCTATATCTGGGACCGAGTTGATCGGCTCCAGAGTTAAGAAATGGGACGGCGTTAAAACCCTTAGGTCATCGGGACTTGTGCTCATTGCACAAAGTGGTCGAGAGTTGAGTGTCGCTTCGATTTGAGCAAACAAAGTACTCAGCTCTTCAAACGTAAGTACCTGATCGCCAACAGTACGTAGCAACAGGTTTTTAACTGACCGTATGGAACGTTCCCACAGACCGCCCATGTGCGGACTTAATGGAGGATTGAAGTGCCACTGATAACCTTGGTTATGAGCAGCATCTTCACAATATCCACGTAGGATACGATCAGCTCCCACGAAGTTAGTACCATTGTCGCTATACAAATGCGAACATCTACCTCGTCTGGCCACAAAGCGACGGAGGGCGGCGATAAAGGCTTCCGAAGTAAGGTCCGAAACCACCTCTAAATGGACCGCTTTGGTTACAAAGCAAATAAATAAGGATAAATAAGCCTTGTACGTTTTAGCACCTCTGTGCTTGCCTAAGGTTATGGTAAAACTACCTGCGAAATCTACCCCTGTATGCACAAAAGCTTTTGTCTGGTTGACACGGGAGGACGGAAGATTTCCCATGGAAGGTTGTATTGGTTTTGGATTAATTCTGAAGCATTTCACACATTTGGAAATACAATGTTGTATTGCTCGCTTTGCAGAAAGTATCCAAAACTGCTGAGAAAGAATTGAGTTAAGAATTTGAGGTCCCGGATGACAATGAACGACATGAAAGTATTCTATCAACACTTTAGTCAACCGGTGATCCCTTGGTAACAATAACGGATGTTTATTTTCGAATGAGAGGCTGGAATTTTTTAATCTTCCACCGACTCTCAACATATTCTCTTTGTCAAGAAATAGTGACAATTTTCGAAGGGGTTTTGGGTATGGTTTATCGGCCTTTAATGCTTCAATTTCGGCACAAAATGCGTGTTCTTGGACAATCTTCACAAGAGCCAGCATGGCAGTGCGAAGCTCCGTGATAGACACAATTCCATGGGCCTTAGCATTGCCCTTTGAATTGTTGATAAACCGTAAGATATAAGCAATGACTGATTGTATTTTCCAAAATGAAGAAAATCTATCCAAAACCTGAAGAAAAATGTGCTTTTCTTCAACAATAACGCATGAAAGTTTGGCTGTAGGTGAAATCTCTGCATCGATTTCCTCGTCTGCAGTAGGTGAAATTTTTGAAATGGGCCAGAATTCTTCTGGGAGATGTAGCCATTTAGGGCCTGACCACCAACTGGAATTTTCCAAGAGTTCTCTAGGAAGAAGTCCCCTAGAGGCACTATCAGCGGCTGGGTTTTCTGTCCCAGCAATGTGACGCCAATATTGTGGAGGAACTTTCTCCTGAATTTGTGACACTCTGTTTGCCACAAAAACTTTGAACTTATATGGAGGAGATTTAATCCAAGAAAGTGCAATTGATGAGTCAGTCCAAGCATATATTTTATGATTGGGAAGGTCCTCTGCAAATGTGGAAGAAATAAATTCGATCATCTCTGCGTTTAATAAAGCAGCTGAAAGTTCCAGACGAGGAATTGTCATCTTATTTTGCAGTGGCGCTACCTTAGATTTAGCGGTCACTAGAGACACTTTAATCTCTCCAGAAATCAGGACATTTCTAAAATATATCACCGAAGCATATGCAATTTGTGAAGCATCACAAAAGGCATGTATGTGACAAGACACTACCTCATTAAATACAATTCTTCGCGGAATTTGTAAACTTGAAAGAAGAGGTAATTCATTCTTATACTGTTCCCAAGTTGCTCGGATATCGGAAGGAGGCTCTTCGTCCCAATCGAGTCCCAACGTCCATAACCGTTGCATTAAATGCTTAGCAAGCAAAGTAAGCGGGCACAAAAACCCAACGGGGTCGAAGATACGAGCAATTTCGGACAGTATATTACGTTTTGTGCAAGATCTTTCCAATATATTTACTTTATAGGAAAACGTATCTGTCAATGGATTCCACTGCATTCCCAGAATTTTAATGCCTGAGTTTGGTTCATCCAATGCAAATGTTTTGTTTTCTCTTAGCTCTTCAGGGAGAGCTTCTAATAATTTACTATTATTAGAGGACCATTTCCGAAGTTCGAAGCCTGCTGATTTAAGTAAGGTCAACAATTCTTTCTGCATAAGCAGAGCTTCCCCCAGCGAAGAACAGCCGTAAGCAACGTCATCCACGTAGATTCCATCCATCAGCGCCTTGTACGCAAGTGGAAACGCGGTCTTTTCATTCATAGCATGTTGTCTTATGGTTCTTTGTGCCAAGAAAGGTGAACAACAAAGACCAAAAGTTACCGTATTAAGAAAGTATGTTTCTATCGGTTCTGACTTATCAAAACGCCACAAGATTTTCAGATAATGACGAAATTTGGGTTCTATTAGAATTTGAAGAAACATTTGCTTTAAATCTGCCGTAAACACAATAGCAAATTTCCTAAATCTTAACAGAATGGATGGGAGATCCAATTGTAGTTTTGGACCTGTCAAAAGACTATCATTAAGACTTAAGCCATTGGAAGTTTTACAGCTTGCGTCGAATACAATTCTAGTACGCGTGGTCGTACTATCAAGTTTAAAGACACAATGGTGCGGTATGTAATAACCTGCCTTTGGATCTTTAGAAGGTGCAAGTGACATATAATTGGAATTTATGTAGTCTCGAATGATATCTACATATTCCTGTCTTAATATATCATTTTTCGAAAGTCGTTTCTCCAGTTGAAAGAATCGACTTAATGCAATGTCATAAGAGTTTCCCAGCTCAGGCTGTGGATCCTTAAACGGCAATGACACCACAAATCTACCCGATTGATCCCTGGAGTGCGTTGAGACAAAATGGTTTTCCGCTAAACGGTCTTCGGGGGCTTCAAGATTCTTAGAAGGTAAATTTTCAACTTCCCAAAAACGCTTTAGCGTCGTATTTAAATCAGAATCAAACGCACAGAAAGTATGCATTTGTTGATTTTTAAGTTTCAAGTTATTGCATCTGCCACCTAATATCCATCCTAAAGTAGTTTCGAATGCAACAGGTTCAGAGCTATCTCCTCGTTGTATGTTTCCCAGCATAATTTGGGAATATATTTCTGATCCCAATAGAACATCCACCCCAGACGGGCTATTGTAGTTGGGATCAGCTAAAGAAAGCGTATGAATAAAAGAGTCATCTTTTAAACATAATGGTTGTGAAGGTAACAATTTACAAATCGATGGCATGACAATGCAGTCCACATTGTAGGTACACATCGGATTTTGTATAGATCTAAAACTGCACGATGTAACACCCTTTACTGCATCAGTTTTAATATTATTAAGCCATTGTACTTTCTGATCAGACGACTTAACCTTTAAATTTAATTTCTGGACACAATTTGAAGAAAGTATGGAACACATCGAGCCATTATCCAACATCGCTCTAAACTTCTGATACTGTCCCTCGCTATCCTTTATTTCTACGATTGCAGTAGACAGAAGAACAGCTGATTGTGCCTTATTGTTAAGGCTGACCGTACCAACAATATTGGTTTCTGGGTCGGCTGTTTTGTAAGAAGACACCGAATTTGAGTTTGGTTTCGAACTCGGGCCTGGTTCAGCACTTGAGCTGGACTCAGACCGACTTCGCTCCAAGTGCAGCAGAGTATGATGGCTACGGTTTTGACAAACCTTGCAAGTTGAGTTTGACATGCATTCTCGTAATGTGTGTGAACCCAAGCAATTGTAACAGATTTTATTAAATTTTACAAATTTATGTCTTTCCTCAGTAGGTTTCGACTTAAATTTGTCGCACTTAAATAAGGAATGTTGAGCCTTACAACAAGGACAAGAATTTTGTTTCGAATTGCCTCCAGAAAATTGAGCGAAAGTATAGGGGGCTTGACGGTCAGATTTTTGAAAGTTTGGTTTTTGACTATACGACTTTTGAAAGGAATTTGGATAAGAAGATTTTTCCGAAGATTTTCTATCCGCGCTAATATCTGCCTTTCTTAATGTAAGCATGTCCACTGATTCCAGGGCCTTTGCATGATTCTCTAGAAATGTTCGGAGATCATCATAGGTAGGAAAACTGTCATCCACCCTGGTATCTTCAAATTTGGTACACAGATTTTTATCCAACCTTTTGAAAATTAAGTCAAACAGTATAAATGACCATTCATTAGTTGGAAGCTCTAATTGGGCCAATGCCGCCAAGCTCTCAGACACTGTACTTAGCATTTTAAAAATGCTTGTTGCATTATTTGGGATTTTTTCCGGGAGATTACTAATATTTGACCAGTATTTTTGCGCAATGATTCTCTTGTTTTGATAACGTTGGCACAACGCATTAAAAGCAATCGAATAATTGGTGTTAGAAAGCGGGATAGCCTTAACGATCGCAAGTGCTGGCTCTTTAAGGGAGTTTAAGAGGTGCGTGAATTTTTCAATGTCGCTAATAGAGTTATTGGAGTGTACTAGAGCTGTGTAAAGATCATAAAAATGAGGCCAATTTTGATGTGATCCATCAAATTTGGTTATTTCCAAAGTGGGTAAGTGTATGTTAGACTTTCCGGCTTCTTGCCTAACTCCAAATAACTTATTGTAGACCCTTTGAATTTCCCAAAAAATTTCGTCTGCCGCTGTAAGAAAATCTTTGAGCTTGACAAGCTCTTGTTTCCTCACAGCGTCAGTCTGTTCTTTGTTGAGTATAATTCTTAAATAGTCATCATTTGCCTTTTCTATGTTCTTATGTGCAAGCGAAGCTAGACCAAACTTGGCTTTAAATTCTTCCATTTTGGAGACGTCATTTGAAGCTGCAGTAGCTGCAGTTTGTATCCGCTTAAGTCTGTCCAGAAAGCCTAATCTTTGCTGATAGACAATTTGCTCGTCGACTTCCATTTTGAAAGAAGAAGAAGAAATAAGATAAAAAATTAAATGACAAACGATTCTATTAAAGAATACCTTGTACCAACAAAGCAAAATATATAATCACTTGGTATAAGTGATTTACAAATGTAAGTTGCAAGAAAAAATAATCACCCTGTAAGTATATTGGTAGGATGGTAAAAATACAAAAAAATCTAAAACCAAGGCAAGTAAGAACCTAAATGTGCAAAACAAAAATCGTCCTGTACGTGCAAGAACAATTTGACCAAAGGTGGTGCAATAAATATAAACCACCCTGTATAGTCCCGAACTAAAGACTAACAGGGAAGGAAAAATAAACTATCGCCCAGTAATAAGCAAGTAATAAATTTTGAAAAGAGAGCAATAAATATGAACCGCCCTGTATAATCCCGAAAGTATGACTAAAGGGGACAGAAAATAAAATATTGCTCAGTAAGAAAGAAAGTTTTGACCAAAATCGAGCAATAATTTTAACCACTCTGTATAGTCCAGAAAGTAAGACTAAAAGAAAGGAAAAATAGTATTGCTCAGCAAGCAAGAATCTTTTTAACCAAAACGAGCAATAAATATGAACCACCCTGTATAGTCCGGAAAGGAAGACTAAAAGGGTAGAAAATAAAGTATTGCTTAGTATGAGCAAGTAAGTTTTTTGACCAAAAGTGAGCAATAAATATTGACCACCATGTATAATCCAGAAAGAAAGACTAAAAGATGGAAAATAAAGTATTGCCCAATAAGAAAGTATAATTTGGCCCAAAAATGAGTAATAAATATTACCCGTCCTGTATAGTCTAGAAAGGCAGACTAAAAAAGGACAAAAATAAAATATCACTCTGTATAGCCAGTAATAATATGACCAAGAGGGAGCAATAACCATTGACTGCCCTGTATAATCCAGTAAGAAAGATTAAAACAGACAGAAAATAAATATTGCCTTGTATCTGTAAGTATAACTGTGACAAAAGTGGGCTACAAATCCAAAAAACACCCTGTAAGAGATAAAGAAAATGTTATCGATACTGTTGACAATAACTTACCTTCTACTCGATATGACCCTGCAAGCAAGTAATGTATTGGGACACTCTGTAGAATGAACTATATTTTTCCACACATAAGCAAAAAACATGTGAACAGGCCTTAATACATTATGATATTTATTGCTATAACATTTAAGTCTGGTATATGCTAAAATTTCCCCATGCTAAAATGAAGTTACGAGTTCATATCCTTTCCTACGTTGGACCCCCTTACTATCAATAAGCACTTTTCTGGTGAAAGCAATGTACCCCACGTGCCTCAGACACATTCAAAAGGTCGTGAACGACAAAAGGGTTTATTTTTAGCAAAAGTTACTAGGTAGTTCTATGCATATACCCCAAGACAGGCAAGTTATGTTTTATGAATGGCAAAATGTGTATTTTGAGTTTTGTAAGCACTATATCTTTTTTCTATACCCCTGAGTTATAGCGAAAACAGTATTTCACACCAGGAAGTTTACTCCAGTAAGCGTTTTTATGTGATAATAACTGATAACAGCGTTTTTTTTTCTGTTTAGAAATTTTTAACAAAAAAATGATTTTAAGATTGATTTTTTGACTGTATATATTCCATAGGATTTTGAAAGTAATTGAAATGAAAGAATTCGGCTCGATAGGATCAAAATGTTAGCGCTAGGGCTATCGGAAGATTTCGAATTGGTAAGAAAAAGGAAAGGACTCACCATGTGTTTTCCTGGACTATTTCTCGAGGTACCTCATAGTGCTGCTCCCTTGGTTGGTGTCGATGTGTGTAAAGGAATGGATTTTGTGTAGGAATTATAGCCTTTCGTTCACTTAGTATTAATTCCGTTTCATTGTTTTAAGGTAGTTTTAAATGGTAACTAACCTAACTATTTACCGACGCGCGTGACTGTCGGTTGGATTCGAATTGACTTCTGGTGGCAAATGTGTTGCCAACCTAACCTAACCTAATTCACTATATTTAATAGCAAATCGCTATTTATGCTAGGCAACCAGTAATACAACAAATGAATTGCTGGTAGCATACTTTAAGTATAAGAATAACTAAATATATTCTACTGAGAAGTAACAACATTTAATAATTATAATAGTAATTATTAATTTTATTTATTTATTTATTGGTTAAATATTACAAAATATAATATAATATAAATATACTACATGAATATATGTTTGTTTTTATAGTTAACATAAGTAAAAAATCTTAATTATTTTATGTTTCTAAACTTTTTGATCTGTCACTAAACCTAGGTTTGTGTGTGACAGCAGACCACTATAATTTGGTAATTTTATCTTTGTCCCTAACGGTTTCTACTAAACTTGGC
Source organism: Brachypterus glaber (assembly GCA_958510825.1). Taxonomy (NCBI): domain Eukaryota; kingdom Metazoa; phylum Arthropoda; class Insecta; order Coleoptera; family Kateretidae; genus Brachypterus; species Brachypterus glaber. Next base: position 90,666,578 of record OY294045.1, on the reverse strand, counting down.
GCCCCTGCAGGGGGGGGCTCAAACCAAGGCCAGGAGGGGCTCAGCCCCCTGACTCCACCCTTATTACGGCCCTGACTGTAGTAGTATTACTAAATCCATAGATAAAAGTACTATAACGTAGTAATAGTATTATAAATAAAATTACAAGATTACAGATAGAGGTACTCAATAATTTTTAGTTTCTTTCTTGAATTTTTGTATACTAGAGGCAGTAAATTGTAAAATTTAGGTCCAAAATAGAATATTGTTTTTTTGTGTGAATGTTTTCGTAAATAGGGGTGCTGTTATATTTTCAAACTGCCTCGTACTATTTAAATTTAGTGTATGAGTGCATTTTCTAACTCATAAAATACTTTCCAATATATACATTTTTTTGACTGTAAGAAAATTTGTATCCGTGTATAAACATTTGGTTGAAGCCAATCGATTTTTTTTTCAACATAACTTTTATAATGGTATTCTGAACAACTTTTTCAATAACATTATTGTACCAACCACCCCAAATCGTAATGCAATATCGTATAATGGATTTAACCAAGGCATTGTAAAGTATAGTTAAATTATTTACATCAAGAATATCCCTTAGTTGATAGAACTTAAATATTAAACCTCTAAGTTTTTTTACAATAAGATTTATGTGTTCCCCCCACTTTAAGTATTGATCAACAATTACTCATAAATATTTTACAACATTTGTTTTATGTATAGACTGACATTGACAGTTTTGATAATCTACCCAATCACTATCATAAATTTTTAAAAGCTTGAAAGTTTGGTTGATCAACTACTGTAGCAGAAAATGTAATAAAGTTTAATTATTAATTATTATAATTATTAAATTTATTATTATATATTGGAATAAATTTATTATTATATATATTTTTTTAATTTTTAATTATGTATTTACAAAAATTTGTAATTATTGAGAGAAATTTGTAATTATTTACAAAAACGTGTAAATCATTAGAAATTAACAATATACAAACCAAAAATTATGGGCTTACAATAATTTATTTATGGGTTTACAATAATTTATAACAAAAAAATAGCATAATTTGCAACATTTTTCTAGTTCAGATAAAAAAATTAATTTTTAACATATGTTTTATATTGAAATAGTAGCCTATTTGTTTCTTAGAATTATCCATAATGGTGCTTAAATTGGCAGGTACCATTTTTACAAATCAATCCCTCTCCACAATAAGTTGTTGGTGGAGACCCTCCAACAAGGAGTTGTGAATCAATTGTTGAACATTTATCTCCGTTTTCTAAAACAAAACAAAAATTCATTGGGAGGCATAGTGTAGTGGTTAGCGCGTGCACATAGCAAGCCTACTAGAGTGATGGCGATTCTCACTGGCGCCGATTTGTCTTTTTCAGTTAATTAATAATTAAAATTTGAGTTATGGTGGTCACAAATTTCCCGGACAGGCAGACCGACCGACATTCTTAATAAGTTTCCTTACTGCATAGTGTTCCACATATGTCACACACCTTTTGTTGCAAAAAATATATGTAAAAATTAAAGCTTGATTTTTAAATTATTTTTCCCGATATAAGAAGGCTAAAATGTATGCTCATGATTTTTTTTATTCAAAAACAAAAAATCATGCGAGAAGGAGTTAACATTGTTGATAGGGATTCACAAAAGCTTTAAGGGGCTGTCCCAAAGAACTTTTACCTCAAGAAGGAACATGATGAAATCTACCGTATGCTTTGTTTGAAGCGTGAACCAACTACGGTGAGGGGCTGGTGGGGAGTGACTATTGTTTACACTTAGTACGCGTAAAGAGAGAGAAATAATGTGTAAACTCACAGTCTAATGTCGTAAAATGACTGACAGGGGTACAGTGTTGCCGATTGGAAACATATACTTTGGATATTTTATTGTAAATTTTAAGAAACATTAGTTCTGTATGAGTTTTATATGAACTAGTAGTTTAATTTTAATAGATTTCAATATACTATATTATTAAACATAATTTTAGTATACACAATAAAGTTTTTTACAGTTTTAATTTAAGTATAATGATTCGAATTCATGATAAGGTGGAAACTACGCAACATCGCTACTAGGTAGCCTGAAAGTCGACTAGCGACATCTACATTTTACACCACAAAGCTGTATCGCGTTTCTGTTAATAAATAAACAAATAAAAAGATAACACCTTCATAAACATTGGTCTGAAATTACTTCTTGAGGTAAAAGTTCTTTGGGCTGTCCATGTATTACGTAACGCAAATTGTAGCAAAATTAATACATTTCATACCCCGGTTCTCGTGTTATTAAAGGCTGTAAAGATTTTATATTTTGGCTAACCTCACGCCCCCCTATTTGGGGGGGGGGTTAGCCAAAATATGAAATTTCTACAGCCTTTAATAACGCCAGAAACCGGGTATGAAATGTATGTAGTAAAAATAGTTCATTTAAGTGCTGAATTAATAAAATCGAGTAATAATTACTTCTTACCCCTCATAGAACTTGATTTTTTCTGAAAAAGTCGATCGGATTATTCGTTCATGAGTTATCGTGTCTATAAAAATCGTGACATCGGACAGACGGACGGATGCACGAACGGATGAACGGACAGACGGACATTAAAAAAAAAGTTGCTTATTTTTTCATGAAACAAATTTATTTCCAATTTTTTTTTTATCTAGAACGATTTTTAATTTTTTTTTGAAAGTTCTGTATAATAGTAATCTAGCGCAGGCAATGTAAATAGTATAAAATACTTCTGCTACCAGAGAAATACTTTCTGGATCAAAAAAAGTTTTAAAAGAATATGAAAAAAAGATACAAACAACTACACTGCCCTTCTAAAGAGGAACGCGGCATGTACACCTGACACATACGGTTTTCAAGCTTAGTATTATTTTTTTTTTGTGTTAAAGCCGAATAGGAGAAGTTTTATATTGAAATAAGACAATTTTTTTTTCTTTACTATTGTAAATACCGAGGAAAAACTAAACATCTTAGAAACCATTTTGGTGGAAAAAAGTCCCGACTTTCTACTAATTGGTGAGCATTGGATGTTAAATGACGATTTTCGTCACCTTAATTTAAGTGAATATTATGTTTTAGCAGGCTTTGGCAGAAAAAATACCGTTCACGGGGGAGTTGTCATACTCTCAAATTTAAAATATCTACAAAAATCAAAAGAGTTAAAAAACATTAGTTCCATGACAGTAGAGTCACACATCGAATGTTGTGCAATATCTGTGAGTAATAAACTTTGTATAGTACTTATCTATCGTCCAAGTGGCGAGGGTGATATAGAGACTTTTTTCGATCAACTTTGTAAACTATTACTTACTATATCTGAAACACATGAAAAAATTGTCATCTGCGGAGATATAAACATAGACTTACTGACTGAAACTACAAATAAAAAAACTTATTGCGATATATTAGAAGCCTTTCAATTAAATTCAGTAATTAATGAATATACCCGTTTTGAAACTCGTAGAAACCATTTTAAAAACTCGGCCATAGATCACCTAATTACAAATTTAAATATCGGAATAAAATATGAAATATTGCATTTAGGCGTATCTGACCATACAGCACAATTTATAAGTTTACCCCGTTTTGCGTGCGAGGAATCTAACCCTGTAAAATGCTCCACGAATGAGAAAACTCTTAAAAGGAAATTTACTGATTTTAACATAAACCAGTTTAGATATTTTTTAGGTAAGTACAGTTTTGAAAATAATAAACACAAGGACATTAATAATTATTTTGAATCTTTCTGGGATCATTTTAAATGGTCGTTCGAAAGTGCATTCCCGAAAGTGTCTGTCAAAAAAAGGCCTTTTATAAACGATAATAGTTGGTATACTAACAGTCTTAGAATAGAATCAAATCATTTAAAAAATATAAATCATTTGCGTAAATTAGAAAACTATGAGCTCAACGAGTATTACAAAGTGTTAAAAAAACAACACGAAAAAAATATAAAAAAAGCAAAACAAAATTATTATGAAAACCAAATAAAAAATTCGGAAAACAAAACACGTACCTTATGGCAGATAGTTAACAAAAAAATTAAAAAAAACATTAAAGTTTCAGAAATAAACTTAAAGGAGAACAATATTATTTTAACGGATGAATTTGATGTTTCTAACGCCTTTGGAAAATACTTTGAATCAATTGTTGATATACAAATAAAAAAACACTTTGGGGATAATGTGTCGCAAAATTGTACGACTACGAAAAAAACAATATGTCATAGACTAAATGTTAAACCCTTTACAACCGAAGATATCTGTAAAATAATAAATACTTTAAAAAATAAAAAATCTACTGGGTATGATGAAATACCTGTTTTATTGTTAAAAAAGTGTAAAAATGAATTTTCTTATTTTTTATCAGAAATTTTAAATAAATCTATTGAATTGGAAGACTTTCCTAACCGATTAAAATTATCTGTCGTTGTTCCCGTATATAAGAAAAATGACCCTTTATTAGTGGAAAACTACAGGCCTATTGCGCTTCTTAGCGTAATTTCTAAGGTTCTGGAGAAAGCTGTAGCCAACCTAATCACATGTTTTTTAAACGAAAAAAATATTTTAGCCGAAAACCAATATGGTTTCAGAGAGGGTCGTTCGACAGAAACGGCAACATTAAATTTCTTTCAGTTGATACATGATAAATTAGATGAAAATGAATACGTAATAGTGTTGTTGTTTGACCTAACTCGGGCCTTCGACACTTTAAAATTTGATTTTATATTAAAAAAAATATTAAAATTGGGTATAAGTGAAAAAATATCTAAATGGATTTATTCTTTCTTAAAAAAACGCAAATTTCGTGTTAAAACTAGTGATATCTTATCTGGCGAGTTTTTTATAAAGTGGGGTATTCCACAGGGGAGTATCCTCGGTCCCCTAATTTTCTTATTGTTCATTAACGACCTTCCGGAGTATATTTTAGACGGAATTGTTTTTATGTTTGCAGATGACACCGGAATTGTAATCTCCAGTAAAAATTTTAAAGATTTAATTCTAAAAGTAAATAAAGTTTTAGAGCAATTCGATGAATGGTGTCGCATGAATACGCTCATAATAAACTATGAAAAAACAATAGTTATGGAATTTCATACCCAATATAGACCGGCAACTCCAGACCTGGACACATATTTTAAAATAAACAATAGCCAAATAGTAGCAAAAACCAGCACGAAGTTTTTAGGCACCATTATCGATGATACCCTTTGCTGGGGAGAATGCATAGATTCCATCTGCAAAAATCTGAACAAGCAATTTTTTGCACTAAAAACTTTAAAAAGTTGTCTATCTGAAGAAAGTCTCTTATCTGCCTATTATTCACTAGTATACTCTGCGATTAGCTACAACATAATGGTGTATGGACTGGCTGTAGAAAGCGAACGTGTGTTTAAAAGCCAAAAAAGAATAATTCGCTTAATGTATAATCTAGAATATAGAGAAACCTGTGTAAATATTTTTAAATCTAAAAGAATTCTAACTTTTACAGGAATATATCTTTTTAAACTACTTACGTATATATTTAAGAATAAATATCAATTTGCAAGAAATTTAGACAGTCATGATTATCCCACACGGGACAGGGATAATTTCCGTCTAAACTCGTTTACAAGAATAATGTACAAGAAATCACCTATATATGCGGGATGTCATTACCTAAATATGCTACCTTCGGCATTAAAAAACGAAATTTCTTTTACAATATTTAGGAAAAAACTTAAAACATTCCTAGTTGATCAGTCTTTTTACTCAATAAATGAGTTTACTGCCTACTGCACATAGTACTTTTTTTCCCTTTTTAAATGTATGTATTTTTTACATGAATTTTTAATATGTTTTATATAGTATATAAGTTTTAATTTGTATTCATTTTTGTTTCTTTATCTTTAATATTTATAATCATGATTGTATTGACGTATCTATCCAACGTAAGTTGGCAAAGACAAATAAATATCTATCTATCTATCTATCTATCTATACTTTGAACAATTAGAAATATACAGATTAGACAAATATGACAGAGAACACTGTCTAAATGGCCAAATAAAAGCCCTATACCCGTCAATAATCCCAATTCTTTTTTAAAAATAATACCTTAAAGCTGTGCGCGAGGGCAGCAACCAGGAATACAAATTAGTGTATACTTGGTGGCATTTACCTTAATTTATCATAATGGAGATCTCTACAACTAGAATTATGAAACAAAAGACGTCTACCCTATCTCTATCTCATTTGTGCTACACTTTCCAGCCTACCAAATAAATACTGTATTTGTTTTTCATACAACAAATACAGTATTTATTTGGTTGGCCGGAAAGTGTAGCAGTGAGCGGCACGAACGAACATAGCTAATGTGAATCTGTAGAATAAGATAATTCTACTAAAATTTAGATGGCGCCAGTAATTTCTTTAATATAGTTACACTTTTCGCCCGGCCAAGTAAATATTGTATTTGTTTAACAAAGAACAAATACAGAATTTGTTTGGTTGGGTGGAAGTGGGAGTGTGTTCTATCCTTTTTGGGTAGAACTTTTCTCCCTGTCTAATCTAACGGGAGAAATCTCCATTGCTAGTCATTGTAAACTAAGTAGTACCTAAATAATATGAATTTTGTTTGTTTTTATTTTTATTTATAAATTTTAATGTCTCTCGACTCAAATTTTAATATTTTAGTAGAGCTCTTTGAGCAGTGAATAGTTTTATCCTTATTTATTTAAAAATGTAAGTACTTTTTACTTTTGTATGTTTACTTTAGTAAGAATTTTAAATGTACCCCTTTTTAATTTTTTTTGTAAACAATCTTAAATGTGGATTCTTGTAGGCTCCGAAGATGATTGTTAGCGTAATAGTCTAACAGCTATTATACAAGAAAACGATCAAAACGCGTCAGCAATAAAAGGAATTAAACTATAGGAGAATAATAGAAAAAAAATTGTCTTATTTCAATTAGTATTATTTTACTACGGAGAATAACGGTAAGTACCAATCCTAAGGAAATCTGCGGTAAGTACATCGAAGATGTTACTTGCCGTGTTCTTTCTATGTGAAATTTTGTTTTGAAAAGAAAAACAGGATAAAGGATAAAGCAAATACAAAAGAAAGCAAAATTATGGGTATTTTAGTGTCAGTCAGACAAAATTAATAGATAGATAGATACATTTAATATTATTGTTACTACTATTGTTTAATAGTATAGTATCTACTAGTAGATATATCTGTTTAAATATAATTAAATAATAATATAAAAACTGCTGTCAACAAGATAATACTTTCCCTTATAGGCCTAGGTTTATTAAAATGAAAAACGAAAAAAAAAAAAATAGAAAAAAAAAATAAAAAAGATTGAAAAAAAATAAAAAATTAAAAAAAAAAACAAGAAAAAATCGTTTTTGAAAAAAGATCTTAAAAAATATATTTTTTTTTTATTTTTTTTTTTGAAAATTATTTTTTTTTAAGTATTAGGGATAATGAAATATACCATTTATTGTGAATAGTATTTAATGGAATGCGTAGCACTACATATATTTACGGCTTGTTATAAGGTATCAAAAATTTATATTGTTACAGAAAATCATAAAAAATATTTGATGTTATAATTTATTTCAAAAATTCACTTGCACGCACAAAAGAATTATACGTTCAATTAAATTTTATTTTAAATATAGATACCAGAAATTAACAGATTTTTTAAATACAAAAAAGCATAAATATAGTTAGTTTAGATATTATTTCGTTTATTAAAAAATTAAAATCCATGCCAAACTTTTACATAGAAAGAAAGAGGCAGGTAACTTCTTCGATGTACTTACAGCAGATTTCCTTAGGATTGGTACTTACCGTTATTCTCCGTAGTAAAATAATACTAAGCTCGAAAACCATATGTGTCAGGTGTACATGCCGCGTTCCTCTTTAGGAGGGCAGTACAGTAGGTACTTACTTAAAATAGTGTTACACGTATAGCAACAATTACATAATTGTCCTTTACCCTTTGTCTGTCCTTTCGGGCATGTCAAAGTCTGGTCATGTTCACATTTCACCAAGTCACAAATGTTTTTTGTGCATTCTATCGCATTTGCAGTATATATAAAAACTGCTAATAATACAATAATGTGTGTGACTTGACTCATTTTCAGATTTTTAATAAAAAACCTATGGTGGGTAACCCATATTTATACTAATATTTTTTTTATCTGTGTAAGTTTAATATACTTATATCGTCGTGTTACCTTAACTACCTCGTATCTCCAAATTCACAGGTTTTCAGGGGACACAAAAAACCGGTTAACTTTAAAACTCTTATTTTTTTATTGTAATATAGACAAATATACGTGTAGATATTTCTTGTAGACCCTCCAAGCATAAAAGATTGCAAAATTATTAGTTACGTGAGTCAAAAATTAGAATTATGGAGATACGAGTTAGTTACAGTAACTATTATTTCCAAGTCGTAACCCTGTACTGGAGATACGAGGTTGCTCAATTAAAAACTGTGAAATATTTAAGGCATGTATCACCCGTGGGGGTGATTATTTTAAAATGTTTACAATATTTTTGTAAAAGTTGGTATATAGGGGTTTTTGAGGTAGCTAAAACTAAATCTCATAATAAAAAAGTTCCAACTCCACCCCCGGGAGGAGGGGGTAAATTATACCAAACCATCCCCCTGGGGGCGGGGGTAATTATCGTGAATAAAGGGGTTATTGAGGAAAAGGAAAGTCCAAAATTATCAAAATTTGCGTTACGTAATAGTTGAACGTTTCCCTACGGGAAATTCCTTATTTGCTAGGCCTAATATTGGAGATACGAGGTAGTTACAGTTATTTATTTTAAGTAGTAAAGGAGATACGAGGTAATTAGTTCCACATAACTTATAAACCAATTGGAATTTTAAATTAGGACTTTGTTTAGGTCATTACTAATCATGTACAGAATTGATTAGTGCAAAAAACCGAAAATCGAATTTTTGGAGATACGATTTAGTTAAGGTAACACGACGATATACATATTTGTTTTATTGATAACTAGCTTTGTAGTCAATTTCATTATTTCTACTCACTGTATCTTATATACCGGGTGTCCCAACTCTATTTACTCAGCGATTTTCTCGAAAACTAAAAGAGATAATCAACTTCTGCGAAAACCATCTTAAATTAGACAACTTAAACTATCTTTAAGCATATATTTGATACATTCAGCTCTAAAAATGTGGGCATGGGGCACGGGGGAGTTTTTTAAATGGAAAGGGGGGTCGTGTGATACTTCATTTTAAAGCAAATAAAATTCTCTATTGGACTGTATATTTTTTAATTTTTTAAACAATTTTTTTAGGTTTTGATTCTTTAATTTTTTGTGCTAAAAATTGCGATTTTTTAAGTTCATTAAAAATATCTTGAAATAAATAAAATAAAAAGTCACGTAAAAAGATAAATGTTTTATACAAGACTATTTGTTTTAAACTGATGAAACACTTTTGAGTGATTTGTCATACCGCTAATAAATTTTAATTTTACAAAAATGTTTAATTACAGCAAATTAAATATAAAATTATAATTTTTAATTTATTATTATTCTAATAGCGTTAAAAGCAATTATTAGCGAATAAAAGTGATTTAGTAAAATATTTATTTATTTATTTATTTATTTTATTTATTTATAACACCCAACAGGACAAGTCCCATTAAAAGGGAGACACTAATTAACAAAAAAAATAAAATAGTAGCTTAGTCTAAAACTTAATAATTAAATAACAAATTAAATTGTACAATAAATTGATTTTTTTTATAGGTAATAATACACAAATTTTATTCTATTGCTCTAGCTGATATAAGATAGTTAATAACTTTATTCTTAAAAAGATAAATAGATGTACCAAAAATGTCAATATCACATAAGTTATTATTATAATAATTAGGGATTCTTTGAAAGGCAGAATTCTGGTCCAAATTACTTTTTGATAACTCAATTACGTAACTATTCTCTAATCTGTTTCTATGACTAGGTACTCTAAAATGAATGTTGTCAAGTAAATTTGATTCGAATTTGCCAAATAACTAGTTACAAAGTTTTTTTTTATAGTTATAAACCAAATAAAAAAACTTTGCAATTTTTTTCCGTGCCGTTCAAGGGCGGAATTATTTTTTTATTATTTTTTTATGAAAATCAGTTTCGGTGACCTCAAAATCCCCGATACACCAATTTTCACGAAAATATTGTTTATCCGATGTAGGGTAATCGATTTTAAAAATCCCAATATACCAATTTTCATGAAAATCTAATTATTTATAAGTAGTAACCCCCAGCCCAGAGTGTGTATTGAGAAAATTTATCAGATGCCGTTTTAGTGACCCCTAAAACCCCTGTATATGATGTCATTAACTTTAAGCGTTAAGTAATAATCAAATAACGCCTTATGGTATAATCACAAATTTTATCATTTTCTCTTCATATTTTAATATTACAGGTCCACAGAATCAAGTTTAGCGGCATTTAAAAGATTTTTAGCTATAATATTTGAATTTAAATTTTTAGTTAAGGTCCTTTTTAATGTGTTTTTAACAAATCCATGCTTAAAAGTTAATTTTTCAGATAGGCGAAAAAATATAGCGGATCATTTTTAAAATGTTGTAGTCAATGATCAAAGTTTAAGTTAATAATTAAGTTGTATCCATATTTAAGTGAGCCACATAGAGTGCGTGTCTAAAGTCCGCCCCCTTTAACTTTTTAAACTGCTTAACAGTTCCAAAATGTTGTTAAATATCTATTCAAAATGTGATGATTTGTTTTGTATAATGTTTTGTATAATCGACCAAATTTACCCCAAAAACACAGGGAAAATGGCATACGACTGCTTCACTATACTGCCGTACTAAACACAGAAGTGGTAACTTGTATTTTGGCTATTTTAAGATATTAACAGTTTTTAATTTTCAATGTTCTCAGTCATTAAAATTTTTATTCCAAGTCAAAAAAAAAATCAAATTTGATTTGAGTCAAGGTATTTTGCCGTATTGGAACGTTCAAGTATTACGTAACGCAAATTTTGACCATTTTGGACTTTGTAAAACTTTAAGAGTTAAGTAATAATCAAATAACGCCTTATGGTATAATCACAAATTTTATAATATTTTCTTGGTATTTTAATGTAGCAGGTCCACAGAATCAAGTTATGCCTCTAAAAGACTTTTAGCCTGCCGTAATATTTGAGTGACCCCTTAATCAAGTTATCTGACTTATCCGAGTTGTCAGTTGATCATTTTCTAAAAATTTGGTTGGCATTAGAACTAAATTAAGCCGGTTTTAAGTGAAATTGCGTTAAAACGATTAGATAGAACAAACATAAAAAAAACAAACAAAAAACAAAGTCACACGTCGAATTGATAACCTCCTCCTTTTTGGAAGTCGGTTAAAATGATCAAAAATATAACGATTTTTGTACGTTTGGGGGTACCGATGTTCCTCGCTTGGCGACACAAATATTAATTAAAATAATTATTTTAAAATATTTACAATATTTGCGTAAAAATGATAAACAATTATTGTTATATAGGGGTTTTTGAGGGTGCTGTAACTGAATCTGATAAACAATTCTAATTTTACTTCAGGAGGTTGACTTAATTCTTTTCAAATATTTACACTGCCGCACATTAAATTCCGGACACCTAAAAAATTGCCATTTTTTAAATTCAAATATTTCTAAAACTAATTAATGAATTTGACTGATTCTTTTTTTTTTTTTTTGTTTTAAAGCTTAAACATTCTCTACTTTTGTTTGTATTAAGAATGATTAAAAAAAGTATTTTCGTATTAACAGCAACAAACAATGTACAACTTTGTTTTTTGTCCCATCTTCTAGGACTTGCATGGTACGCCACTGCAACTTTTTATCAAATTTTTAAGTTACAGTTTTAATGAATATTTTCTTTTTTAGTTTTTTATATTTCTACTTCTGGTTTAGAAGATATCAGGATTTTCCTGAAAGTTTCACTTAACTCAAAAAGTACTAAATAAGCAGAATTGTTGTTTTTTATTTGAAGCTCATGTCTTCTACAGTTTCTTCATCCCAGGGCAACTTTCTATTGCCGTCTGACGGAGGCTTAACGGTGATTTCGCAGAACTGCCGCCGGATGAAGTGATCCTATTTTTTCTTCTACTCAAGTTTATCCAACCCAATTTATGTTTTTGATAAACTTGATTAGAAGAAAAACGTAACTCCGTTAAGCTTCAAATTTAAAGCACAGGATCATTTAAATTCATGTAGTACCTTTTGAGTTAACTGAAAAAATTACAACTTTCAGGAAAATCCTGATATCTCCTAAACCAGAAGTAAAAATTTTAAAAACTAAAAAAGAAAATATTCTCTAAAACTGCGGCAATAAGAGAGACCTTAAAAATTTGATAAACAGTTGCAGTGGTGAAGATGGGGCAATAAACATAGTTGTACATTATTTGTTGCTGTTAATACAAAAGTACCTTTTTTATTCATCCTAAATAAAAACAAAAGTAGATAATGTTTAAGCTTTAAAACAAAAAAGAATCAATCAAATCCATTAATTAGTTGTTGAAATATTTGAATTTAAAAAACGGCAATTTTTTAGGTGTCCGGGATTTAATGTCCTGGAGTGTAAAATATTTTCGTGAAAATCGGTATACTTATTGGAATTTTAGAGGTCGCTAAAAGGTAATTTGATAATAAAAAAAATTAAACAGAGCGGGGGTGGAGGTTAACTATTTTTAAATGTTCATAATATTAACGTGAAAATTGGTATAAGGATTTTTTAGTTCGCTAAAACTGATTCTAAGGGCAGGGGGAATATGGAAAATTTGGAAAGCCTTTTAATCTGTGCATTGTATTTTATTTTATTTCAAATATTTTAAAACGAAAAATGTTGCAATAGATTTAGATTTAAAAGTTTATAGAAAAATCTAATTATAGGTATTGGTAGATAATATTTTTTTTTATTGTAGTTTTGGTTCTTGACAGGTTCCATTTTCACAAATCAGTCCCTCATCACAATAAGTTGTTGCTGGAGGTCCTCCAAGAAGATGTCTCTCTGGACACTGGTCTCCTTTTTCTGAAAAAATAAACAATCTGAAAATCATACGCCTAAGCGCGCTTATTCGACGTATGCCACACGTCGTGTGGAAATAACTTTAAATCGCTATATCTCGGAAACACTATACGGGAAACACGTCCCCCCAAATGGAAATAGGTTTGAAAAAAATAGCAAAATTAGGTGATGATAAATTATGCGAGCAAAGGGTCTGTAAACTTCAAAACCTCTGAGCACGAAATCCTAATGAGCGCCAGGTCTTAAATAGTGGTAAAAGTTCTTCCGCAGACTGCATGCTAAACAACATTAACAAACTGAACATTCTTTTGCACAATTCTAATAGTGTTTTTGTTGCTGATTTCGATTTTGTTTAGATAAAATCTCTATCTGTTTCCATTTTCGAGAAAAACCGTTCCAAAATGTTATAAAAATTAAAATATGTCATTTTTGGAGGCCCATATTTAAATTATTATAGCAGCTACAAAAGTTATTTCTAGTTTAAATTAAAGTACATCTATGCTCTATATAATAATTACGAAAAATGTCTGAAAATCATTTTAAAAGTTCAGTTAATGAATAGCTTTTGAAGCCTCTGCAATGCTGTTTAAAAGAAGGTGAATTTATCTTTGTTAAGCAGTTTTATAAATTTAACGTCAAATTTATTATATTTGTCAAGTCTATGTGTTTGTCAATTTTGATAAATATACTGCCAAAATTGTCTTAAACAGCAACACTGAATCGTCATTGTAGATGTCTTAAAAACTAGTCTTCCGTTGGACACCGGAAATAAAATCCAGATACTTTTCAATACGGTTTTGTAGAGCAAATATGTAACTTGAATTCAAGCTATAGAAAACCTGCGTAGGTTCTTACCTAATTTATTTATTGTCTACCTAAAATGACATTTTTTAATTTTTTCGAATTTTCGGCAGGGTATTTCTAAAAAACGGAAAGAGATACAGATTTGATCTAAATAGAATCGAAATCAGCAACAAAAACACTATTAGAATTGTGCAAAATAATTCGAAGTTTGTTACTGTTGTTTAGCATGCAGTCTGCGGAAGAACTTTTACCAATATTTAAGAACTGGCGCCTATTAGGATTTCGTTCTCAGAGGGTTTGAATTGTACAGACCCTTTGCTCACATAATTTATCATCATCTGGTATTTTTTTTAAACCTATTTCCACTTGGGTGGACGTGTGTGGACTTAAACACTTTTTAAGTCAAGCCGTATTCACAGGTTTTTTATAAATAAACATAACGCATAATGACATAATGACATAACTTGCATACGGCATATGATAGAAGACTATCCATTGGCAATCTTGGTTAACAGACGATACAAGAAAAAGAGGAGCAACATGTGCAAATTATGTCATTATGTACTATGGTCTGTTTTTTCAAGCAAGATAGTAAATTAAAAATCGCACAGTAAATATTTTTAAAACAGGTTTGAATAGTATATGTTTGTGTATAGAATATAGTTATTTTCTATAAAATAAATTACGCAGTATATTCGCATATCCAATATTCAAATCTGTTTTAAAAATATTCACTATGTGATATTTAATTTACTATCTTGCTTGAAGAATCAGACCATAGGCGCCTAGGCGTTATATTTAATAATGCAAGCCGGTGGATAAGCCTTTAAGTGAGCATGAAAACGCTCAATATAATTAAATATAAATAGCATACGACAACATTCCGCTTTTAAAATTTTACGTGTTTTTAAGGGCACTAAAACTGATTCCACCACAGGATCAGCGCGGGGGCACAATAATTATAAATGTTTAAAATGTTTACGTCAAAATTGTTATACCTTTAGATGTTTTTGAGCTCGTTAAAACTGAATCTGTTAATAAAGATTCCAACCCCACGGGTAGGGGGCCCTTAACTGTAAATATTACAGTTCAAGGTCATATTTTGCTAATTGCCTCTACTGATGATAATGAAATTTGGTATAGGTGGCCTATGCAACAACGCCATTCGACCATCTGTCAAAATGAATTTCGGGGTCAGGTTGTGCTTTTAACAACGAACTAATAACTCTTCTCTCTGGAATAGGCATTTCATTCGTTAAAACTGACAAAAACGTCGGCAACATAAACATTCGTCTGTCTTCCTCGCACATCTTTGTTCTAACAGAGACAACAATACCAGTAACTGGTAATTGTTATTGTTCAGGCCTGAATATACCTACTAACCGAGATGTTGGCGATACTTTATTTTAATGGTATGTGTATTCTAGAAAGAAGAGTTATTAGTTCGTTGGCTTTTAAGCGCTTCGAACTAGAAACATGGCAAGATATGGGTGTTATTTGAAATAGGACAAATCAACGCATGTATCAAAATTACAATTCAAGGTCATATTTTGCTTGTTTTAAACGCCTCGACTTAGAAGCATAAACTTTGCTAGGAGTTTCCTTTGGAATAAGACCAGTCGACTCAACTGTAAAAATTACAAATCAAGATCGTAGGTTTGTAAGTTTTAATATAGAGAAACATGAAATTTGGTACAGGTGGCCTTTAAGACAAGACCAATCGACTCAACTGTCTAAATAAAGTTTACATTTTAATGCCTCGAACCTTAAAGACCACTGATACTATTTTTATAAGGGTTTTGGGACCAGCCTCAACAGCAATGAAATATATAGGTAATTAGACTGAATTGATGTAAAAAAATTTAACTAAATTCTTAAATAAACAATGCGCGACACGCTCTTACTTGACCGACTGTATTATACAGTAGGTACACTTTATATTAAATTACGGTTTCCTCCAAAATTCGCAGTAGCTGACGACTGCGACCGGGTAGCCGCGACCAGGTCGTCACGACCCTACATGTTTTCCTCGGTCTCGCCAGTCGCCAGTCGCCATTCTGTTAGCTGGCCATTTTATAAACAGCTATTGAAAAATCTGAAAAAATCGCGTTTGTTAGCACAAAAAAATTAAAAATCAAAACCTTAAAAAAATTGTTTAAAAAATTAAAAAATATATAAAATAATTAAAAAGCTTATAATCAACTTCACGTTAATTTTATTGTTAAAAACAAATAGCGAAACCGCGGTCACACTAATTGTTTTCAACAATAAAATTAACGTGAAGTTGATTATAAGCTTTTTAATTATTTTATAATAAACCACTTCACTATAAGAAGTTCAGACGTTTAGAACCATGAATGAACTTTCAAACTGGATAAAAAATATATAGTCAAATAGAGAATTTTATTTTCTTTAAAATGATGTACAACACGACCTTCCTTTCATGTAAAAAAAACTCCCCCATGCCCCCCTGCCCACATTTTAAGAGCTGAAAGTAATAAATATAAGCTAAAACAGTTCTTATTTAAACTTATTTAACAGTTCTAAATTTGAAGTCGATATCTCAACTTTAAAACTTTTAAAAGTTAAGAAAGTGGGGAGTGACTTTTGAACCGCACTGTATACAAATTTACAACCAATGGATAACCAGATCCTGCCACAATGGATAACCAGGCACAGGTCCTGGCAGCCAGGATCCTTAAAGTATATTAACTATCAACAAAATCATAAAATATTCACAAAACGTGGAACGCAATAAATTAACGATCAGATCTAAACCTAACTTATTTGTGACTTTTATCTGAGTCAAACCAAATAAAATAAAATAATATAAATATACGAATTGTACTAATTTGACAACTAAAAGACAGTTTATTAATTAAAAACATTTTTTGTTGAGCATTGGGTACGAAAAATAATAAAAAAACGAATAAAAAACTAAAAAAAAAAACGTCTTAAAACAATTCTTTTAAACAACGTATTAAAAAACAGTTTTTAACATCCCTACAAGTACAAATTATTACATACCTGCCATAACTATTTCTACTCTGCTGTGGAATGAAAAAAATGAACACTTGTCACAGCGCATACCTATTTAAATTCGTGACGAATTGGTTGTGCCTCTGCTCCCGGAGCGGTCAAGCGACCGGCGTCCAAACGAACGGTGACCAGTAGTTAGTAGTAACGACTCGGTAGCAGCTAGGAAAACAGGGACATTTAAAATGCATTAGAGAGGTCTTAACGACTCGGTCGCGGCTACCCGGTCGCAGTCGTCAGCAAAGTTTGGAGGAAACCAAGTAGTCAGCGAATTTTGGAGGAAACCAAGACTTTATACAGTAGATACTTACTTAAAATAGTGGCACATATACTACAGCATCCACACCAACCTCCATTTTCTACCAAAGTTTCTCCTTTCTTACATTTTGGTTTTTCACACTGTACCGTACTACAAGGGTTTGGTGGACACTGAATCAGAGCATTAGCAGTAAATAATATAACTGCTAATAAAACAATAATAGATGTGACTTTTGTCATGTTTGCATTGTCAATAAAAACTGTTTGCCTTCTTCTAGTATATATATAATATATATAATAATATAAATATGTAAATATATTAAATATTCTATACATATTTAGAATATTTTATCTATTTACATATTTTTACAGCTCGTTATATATTATCAGTTTTTTCAAACTAAGTAATTTACAATTCATTACCTTTGATAGAAAAACCATAAAAGTTAAGTTAAAACTATAAAAAGTACTAATACTAAATAAATATATTATACAGGGTGTTTTATTAGCCCGTTTACAAACTTAGGCAATGAGAAGTGGATTTAATTAATTTAATTTTAAGAAATGTTCATATAAACATAGGTCCTATCTTCTTCGTTCAGAAGCGTTTTTAAAAATTTTAAGTTAAAAAAATGTAGTAGCCATGTTTTAGAAAAACAAAATTAATAAAATTAACAACATTAAGTTTCTAATATATTTTTCTTATGGTATAAATAGTTTACAGTATAATCTGGTTTAGAAAAGTATTGGAACAATAAACAACCATCAATTGCATAAATTAATTTGAAAAAATCAATTTTATTGTTTTAACACAAAGTTAAATGTTGACTTTAAATATAGGTATTATCGAAATTAACCAAATATGCACGTATACGTGTACGCATACGTGTGAAAATCGTTTTAAATATGGCTAACGTCATTTTTAGGCTGAAATTAAAAAATGTATTCAAAATCAACTAATCAATTTTTGCAATTTCTTAAAAAAAAAACAAGATATCCATGGATCGTGAAATCCATGCCAAACTTTAACCTACAAATAACGCGGCAAGTAACTTCTTCGGTGTACTTACCGCAGATTGGTACTTACCGTTATGCTCCGTAGTAAAATAATGCTAACCCCGAAAACCCTATGTGTCAGGTGTACATTCCGCATTCCTCTTTAGGAGGGCAGAAATTAGATCTACTTTTTTAGCCAATGTTTGTAAACGGGCTAAAAGCGCCTTTTCACGGAGCAATTTATACGCAAGTTTGGTGCTATGCAATTTTGTTGCAAGAATGATTTAGTAACTGCGGACGCTTTCAGGCAAATTTGATGCAAATTTGAAGCCATCAAATTATTAGAACAAGTTCTATTTTTCGACTATTTTCATGCAAGATTTATAGATATTTTCGTGATACCAACCTGGAAAAAAGCTACTAAATCAATTTCTTTTTACTAATATAGTAGCAACTGGACATGTTAATAATAATTATCATTATTAATAGGCCGGTCTGTCTAACTAAAAAGCTTCCTTAAAAAAGCAAATGCTAGGTTATGTTTTTGTCAACAAATGCAGAGACACGTCAAAATTGTCTGGTTAACTTGTAATATTTAGCGTCAAACTTGCGTATAACTTGCTCCGTGAAAAGGCAAATGAATGTGTAATTGTCCTCATGCTATACCTGGCTGCAAACTTGCATAGCACCAAACTTGCGTATAAATTGCTCCGTGAAAAGGCCCCTTAATAAACCGCCCTGTAATTATGAATAATTACTATTTTCCAACTAAATTATATGCTGGCCCGTAGTAGATATGCATTTTACCGGGAGAATGTCCTTATCTCCGAAACAACGCATGTTTTTTAGAGCACTACATAGTTAAGTTTTTTAAGGTGATATACCAACATAACTACTATAGGTAAAGTTTATTTTTTTAAGGTATAGTTATTTTAAACGTTTCCGCTTGTAAACAATCTCGAATTTACCATAGCAACGTAAGATACGCATGCGTCGTAAGCGAAATGACTAGGCCCAATTTACACAACCGTAAAACGTTGACGTGCCATTAACGAGATCAAAACAATGGTTTATTCCTCTAAATTATTGGAATAAAAGCAAATTTTGCTTCTACAGGAATACAAAAGTGTTTTTAGCAACAGCTTTATCACTTCTCTTTTTTTTACAGCGAAACATCATAAAAATAAAGTAAGTAAACAAAAATTATAAATTTTGGTTATGTTAACATTCAAAACAAGCCACATGCTTCAGTGTAAAATGGACTTTGTGGAGTATTTCTCGCCAAATTTAAAATAACTATACCTTAAAAAAATTTTATACTTTACACAAAAAAGAGTACATATAAAATCTCAGACAGAATATGGCGGACGGAGCAGAATATCAATTTTGAATCGATTTTTATTTCTTGTTATATATTTTTTCAGTGTATGCTTAATTTTTATTGGGGAAATCAAAATAATTAATTTTTCCTAGCAAATTTACTAAATATATATTTTTTTAATTTTCATTTGTTTTCAAGATATTTTACATCAAAATAGGCAACTCGCTTCTTTTAATCAAGTCTGCGGTTAGAACCTAAAAATATTTTAAATAATAGTAACCTAAAATAGCCCCTGTAAATACATAATTAAAAATTGCCGTCACTTAAAGCCTTTAAACATCAAAGCCACCTTATTTTATTTTATTCAAATTCCTATAAATATTGTGTTTTTGGCTCTTACAGCCATTTTACCGCTACTTTAAAATAAAACATCGTCATAATATATCAAGAATATTTTAAATTATTTTAAATTTATAAAATATTTCGATAGGTTATCACGGCAGGCTTGACTAAAAGACGACAACGACTTTAATTTAAATTATCTTGAAAACAAGTGAAAATAGAAAATATATATACAGGGTTATTCACGGAAGTGGCCTATTAAACGTTTATGGAGAACCAATAACTTTGAAAGTCTGCTAATTTGCACTTTGGGGTTTTTGAATATGGGCAATCGATTAAAAATGTTTTCATGCTTGTGCCACTTCCGGTTGTACCGGAAGTGGCACTCAACTTTAATTTTTTAAATGGAACACCCCATATATCTTTTAATTTTTAAAATTTGCATAAAATTTGCTTTATTTTAATGTATAACACGTTATGTCTATCTCCAGTAGTTTTTGAGTTATTCAAGTTTTTAGCGAAAAATAAGCAAATTCAAGCACCCCTAAAAACAATAATTTCTCCTTGATTTTTTAAATTGAAGAAAAGTTGTTTTGTATTTTGCTCAATGATGGTTAAGCGAATCATTCTAAGCTAAAATGGAATCCAAAATTTATACAGGGTGTCTGAAAAAGCAGGTCAAACTTAACAAAATTAAAATAGCCATAACTCTTTTTTTTTAAATGACACCCTACATTTTTTTTTATTTTTTTAAATAGAGAATTCAATTTTCTTTAAAATAAGTATAGGATACCCTATACCTAACTTTAACCGTTTTCGAGCTATTTGCAAATTAATGTGAAAAAGAAGTATTTTGCAGTATTTCTGCAATTACGTAAATTTTTAAAATTGTATTGTGTTTTTATTTCTTTGAACCTAAATGTTATCGTTCTTATTGTGATAAATTAGTGTAAAATAATGGCAGAGGCTTATTCTTACCCTGTTATTTTGGATTTATTTGCTATTTTTGGTGAAAATGATAAAATAATTAGTAGAACCTGCAGAAACTTTAATACAAAATATCCTGATTTACCAAGAATGTCATGTAAAAAATTTAGAAGAATACACAAAAAATTTTCGCAATTTGGAAAAGAAAATGCAGTGAAATCTCTTACGAAACCAATTACAAACAACGAAAATAACGAAGTCAATGTTTTGGGTTACTTTTATGCATATCCACATGCCTCAATTCCTGCAGCTAGTTACGACTTGGGAATTTCCTATTCAAGCATCCAAAGAATTTTAAAAAACCACAAGATGCACGATTACAAAAAGCAAAAAATACAGGCCTTAAAACCTAATGATTTTCAAAATAGAGTGGACTTTTGTGAAAATCTTTTGATAAATATTCAAGAAAAACCAAACTTTTTAAAAAGAATAATTTGGACGGACAAGGCTAAATTTTCTCAACAGGGTATTTTTAACAGAAGAAATGTACACTACTGGGCGCATGAAAATCCAGTTTTAAGGTAAATATAATGATCTTTGAGGTAAATAAATAAAAATCGATTAATTTTTCTGGCCTATTTTATAAAATATAACAAATTTTAACAGAAATACGGCTGTTTCACAATAATTTGCAAATAGCTCAAAAACGGTTAAAGTTAGGTATAGGGTATCCTATACTTATTTTAAAGCAAATTGAATTCTCTATTTAACCAAATAAAAAAAAATGTAGGGTGTCATTTAAAAAAAATGAGTTATGGCTATATTAAATTTGTTAGATTTGACCTGCTTTTTCAGACACCCTGTATAATTTTTGGGTTCCATTTTAGCATAGGATAATTCGTTTAAGCATCATTGAGCAAAACACAAAACATATTTTCTCCAATTGAAAAAATCAAGGAGAAATTATTGTTTTTAGGGGTGCTTGAATTTACTTATTTTTCGCTAAAAACTTGAATAACACAAAAACTACTGAAGATAGACATGAAGTATTATACATCAAAATAAAGCAAATTTAATGCAAATTTTAAAAATTAAAAAATATATGAGGTGTTCCATTTAAAAACTCAAAGTTAAGTGCCACTTCCGGTACAACCGGAAGTGGCACAAGCATGAAAATATTTTTAATCGATATTCAAAAACCCCAAAGTGCAAATTAGCAGACTTTCAAAGTTATTGGTTCGCCATAAACGTTTAATAGGCCACTTCCGTGAATAACCCTGTATATTGAGTAAATTAGCTTAGAATAGTATATTCTATAACTAGTATGGAATAGACATATTCCGCGCGAGCGAAAAGTTTGTCATAAGAGGCGGAAGGCGAATATGACGGTCCCGCGAGCGCGGAATGATTATTCCATACGTGTTGTAGACTATACTTTTTCTTCGACTGCAAATATGAAACAATGTATGGCTTTAAACTTCGAACAAGATTAAAAACAATGTTTTTTGTGACTCGACATTGTAAATACAACAAAACACATTTTAAAATAAAGAAATTAATGTTATTTAATAATTTTATCAAATCGACACTCCCAAGCAACAAGGACGTAACTCAAGTTAGACCCATTTTGAGATATATACTCATAGGCAAACGCCTTGAAAAAAGACACACATGGTGGTACTACTCAGATTTCTCCACAGGCCATTTTAACCAAAAGTTTACCTAAAAACACTAAAATAAAAAATTTTAAACTTGAATATTATCAGAAACAAACAATAAATAAACAATAAATACTTATACAGTTTAATAGATAATTTTATAAGCTTTCAAATGATGTATCACATGGCTTCTTTTTCCACTTCAATCATTTCCCACCGTTAAATAACAAAAAAAATATATTTTAGAAATTTAGCTGTCGTGAAAAATGACAATATATGAGTTACGGCTTTGTTGCTTGGGGGTATCGAAATCAGTACTTAAAAAAGATTTTTATTTAATTTTAGCACAAATTTATAAATTATAATGCAAAAATTGAAGGTTATGTCAGATTGTTGTGACAGATATCAGGTTTAAATATTTAACAATAGATGGAGCAGTTTTAATTTTTTGAACTAAATTGATAAAAAATGGTTAAATATTAAGAAAAACTAATAAATTTTATGTAATTTTAAGGCATAACTTTAAATTGCATTAAATTATTCAATATTTCATGGTAAAATATATATATTTTTGCTAATTTGCTACAGTTTTCTTTAGTTTTATAAACAACATGTACTCATTCTAACACTAGACACTATTCATACCGTATCTAGTGCTAGAATGGATTAATTCTGTATTTGAAAAGTGTTTGTATTTGCTTACATTCTAAAACAGTCGTAGAAAAAAATACATTCTTTCGATATCCAGAATAAAAATTTAGCAAAAAAATATAAAAAACAAGTAAAAATCGATTTTCTCAAAAACTGGTCTAGAGATTATTTTAATTTTGGCAATGTTTTACTTAGTAAGCTCTAGACTATAAAATCCACCAATAAAAAATGGGGTGCTTGATTTTTGATTTAAAATTTTTAAGGCCCACCGTGAGGTACCTGGTACTTACGTAAAATAGTGACACAGAAACTACAGCATCCACACCAACCTCCCTTTTCTACCAAAGTTTCTCCTTCCTTGCATTCTGGTGCTGCGCATCTTACCGTATCACAAAAATTCTTTGAACACTGGTACAGCCCATTTGTATTATATACTAGAACTACTAATAAAACAATAACAGATGTTACTTTTATCATGTTTACTTGTTAATAAATAAATTCTCTCAGCAAATGTTTATTTGTAGACAGTTTTATCTCTGTGAACTTTCTTCGTCAGATCGAAACCTTTCCTATTTTCAGTGATAAACTAGATGACACGTTGCAAGCACCCTGTCAAAACATCGGCACTATTGTACACTAAAGCCATCTAGTTTGCAAATTTCAAACTAGGTGTTTTGTTTGATTTTAAATTCTGTATCTTTAAAACATTATATTCTAGCAAAAAACTGTATATAACATTTTTTATAGGGCTTAAAAAGAGCTTTTATTTAAAATATAATTTTTTGAAATCGGGTTATAAATGTGTGAGATATGCTAAAAAAACCTTTTACTGCTTTAAACGCCAATATCTCGAAAACAATGCGTTTTAGGAAAACGTTGTTTATAACATTTTTTGACCAATTTAAAATTATCTTTTGTATAAGTGCTAAATTAACCAAATACAATAATAATTGTTAATTATAAACAAAAAACGCTAAAAATAGCAGTTTTACCCTATTTTTACCCCCTTAACCCCAATCGTTTACCCCCAAAATCTAATCAGCTCTTCCGAATACGATAAGAAACAATATGCAAAAAACCGCAAATCTCATGTACAAATGGAATTAGAGAGTTTACACCCAGACAGACAGACAGACAGACAGACACAGACAGACAGACAGACAGACAGACAGACGCAATTTTTTTTTACTGAAATGGTCTAAAACGTCGAGAAATGTGAAAAAAACGTGGTCAAAGATTTTGACTTTTCGGCGAAGATTTCAATACATCGGCACTCTTAGTAGCACTAAGTGCCGATGTAAAATACTACTGCCATAAGTTCCCATATAGCACATAATATCCCCCGGATAACCTCTCAATGTCCCGGGACATTAGTCGTATATCCCAAGGATATCCCGAAAGGTATGTCCTGAGTATGTACTGCCGGTATATCCCAAGGATATACGGTATGTCCTTTGTACATACAGGGACGTCCTTTCGGGATATCCCTGGGATATCGAACGATGGATTTTTCTTCATTATATTAAATTTACCGCCTTTTTCGTTTGGACTTTTAAAAAGTGTGCGTATCCCAGAGATCTCTTAATCTAGAATCTTCATATATCGAAATCGAAAGATACCTATTTCAGGATTTTTAAATATTCGACCCCTAAAGTGGTAAAAATTGTCATATTTAAGTCGAAAATGATAAATTATGTAAATATTACCCTTTTTTTTAAGTGGGCGTATCTCAAAGACCTCTTAATCCAGAATCTTCATATTTGGCAAAAATGTTCCTTATCGAAATCGAAAAGATAAGTGTTTCAGGATTTTTCGATATTCGATCCCTAAGGGGGTAAAACCGAGGTTAAAAGGTTTTTTAAAAAGTGTGTGTGTCTCAGAGACCTCAGGATCTAGAATCTTCATATTTGGCAAAAATATTCTTTATCAACATCGAAAAGAAAGGTGTTTCAGAATTTTTTCGATATTAGGATGTAAAAATTGTGATATTGTCACCAATACGGGTTCTTTGTGTCACGAATAATGGTGCTTCCTCTTCATTTTGCGGATATGGGTTTTGGGGTTGGGGTAATTAAAACACTTCTTTATAAAGCACGTTCTTACCACTAGGTTTGGGAGATCAGTGTTAGTTACTTTGCCCAATGGGCACTACCCACCTTGGGGACTGTCCGACTATCGACTACTCTATCCAATCTGATAATCTATTAATTTTCTAATTTTTTTAATTTGATCTAAGTATCGTATTTATACCATGATGTTTTACAAACAAACCTAGTTTATTTAATTTCAATGTTAGTTTACAATAACACTAGAATGCTTTATGTGCAAAACATCTGTATGTAATACAAGGTACTTATTTATAAATAATAAATAAAATTGTTTTATTAAATTTAGGTAAAGCCTACCTAGCCTAGCCTAGCCAACTCTTGACAATGTTTTGGTTTTAAGCGGTAAATAATTTAAAGATTAGACATTTTTAAAAAGTGTACGTATTACAGAGGCTTTTTACTTTACAATCTAGATATTTGGCAGAAATGTTCTTTACTGATATCGAAAATTAAAAAAAATACTTCCTTAGGAAATTATTTATCAAGGTTAGTAAAAAGAGAACTAATTTAAGTTTTTGACTAACCCGTTCGAAGAACGGGTTGTATTTTATATTGTACATTTGTACAATATTTAATATTGTTATAGATTTTATATCTTAGAAACAATATCTATCCAGCTATCTACCTAAATAACTTCTGTATCCAAATGGGTTATTCCTTGGATGCACATTTGTGAAAACCAACATCGATACAGACTTCCCGTCTGTAGCCGTAATTGTCTATTTCTTATTTTAAACCAGCTGAACAGTTGCAAGGTCAAAACATCGGCACTATTCACTAATTTAAAACGTTATGAAAAGGAAAAATGTGTGATCACGTGAATAGGCAACCATTAATACACCTGCATAATTTATTAAAGTTTGAAAGTCTGTATCTCCAAAACGTTATATTCTAGCAAAAACTGTTTATAGCATTTTTATAGGGCTTAAAAACAGGTTTCATTTAAAACATAATTTTTTGAAATCGGGTTATAAATAAGTGAGATATTCTAAAAAAACCTTTTACTGCTTTAAACGCCAATATCTCGAAAATAATGCATTTTAGGAAAAAATATTTTTTAACATTTTTTGACCAATTTAAAATTATCTTTCATATAAAATCTGAATCTTAAAAGTGAGATTTTTTAAATGTTTATCATTAATTGTTTTTTTATTTTACTTATATTGTATTTTAACTATTTTAATTATTTTCAAATATTTGACGTGTGTAAACTTCGTATCACGAACAAATAAATAAATAAATAAATAAATGGAAAATATATATATTTAAAATTAAATAAATTGTCATCATTTTAAATCAAAAAAATGTGTTTTTTTTATAAATAAAACTTATTCCTAGACATATACAATATAAATAAGCTCAACACGTAAGTTTCAACTTCGTTTCTAAACTATAAAAACTTTTAAAAGATTCTACGTGCAAATCCTCAGGTGGTTTAATAGGTTTTCGTAGAAAATATATTTATTTTCAGATTTGATACTGATAACGCCACCTTTGGGAGCAAATCGCAACTGCTGCCTGATTTCCTGAAAGCTTTTCTGCTGCTTCTATATTTTAGTAAAATAAATAGAAATTATCTATACTCTGTTCCAAATTAAACACAATAAAAAAAGGTTTGTCGTCTAAAAGAAACAATATTTCATTTTATTATTAGTAACTATTTATTACTTTAAATTTTTATGATTTGTGCAAATGTTGCTGTTTTGTCTAAAGGTTAGTTTACTTAACAATTAACACTAAACTTACCAAGATTTTAACTAATAAAATGAAATGTTCCAAGGAAATCTGACTTTTTATTGTTTAGTGTTAGTGTTTACTGTTATTGCGTAAATTAACCTTGTGGTTGCAACCACCAATGTTGAAGTTTATCAACATAATTTTTCTATTGTCACTGTCGGCAATATAATTTCTTATTAACCGACTTCCAAAAAGAAGGACTTTTTGTTTTATTGAAATGCTGAAGCTATATAATTGATATAATAAACAAGCCGTGAAGATATGTAATGCTAGGCATTACATTATATATTATTCAAATATTATTGCATTTTCCCAAATACTTGAAATTAAAAAAAAAATAAAAACTTTATAACATTTTTTAACATTTTTTTAATTTCCTTTCGCAAAAAAATATATTTTTCAAAAAAAAAATAACATTTTTTTAAATAAGATCTTTTTTTGAATTTATAACATTTTTTAACATTTTTTTAATTTCCTTTCGCAAAAAAATATATTTTTCAAAAAAAAAAATATCATTTTTTTAAATAAGATCTGTTTTTGAAAAAAAAAAATTCAAAAAAAAAATTCAAAAAAAAAATAATGACAAAAATTATTTTTTTTTCTTTCTTTTCATTTTGTAAAAAACGAAAAAAAATTGATTTGAAAAAATTTGTTTTTTTTTTAATGATAGCTAGTTTTTTTAATTTTTTTTTAAGTTTAACCCCCCATAACTTTTTTTTGCTGGGGGAATTACTTTTAAAATTACTAGAATTAATCTTTTAATAAAATAAACAATCCAAAAAAAATGCAAAAAACGGAATTTGGCCCACATTTTCGTATTTTATTTGCAGCATAGGTTGCTATGGTCAAAATTTAAAGTATTTAGCTCAAAGCATTCTAAAATTATAAGTCACAAATATCCCTGACAGTAAGACAGACCGACAGACAGATCTTTTTTTTACGGAAATCATCTTTTTGGAATATAAAATATTTTTTTTTTCAGTTTTTTTTTACTAACCAAAGATTAAATAATAATATTACAAGGACGAAAATAATAATCCGATATTATTATCAAGAGATTTTTTCCAGGCCTACTTTGAATAAAACACGAAAAAGTTGGTCAAAATCCGTTTTTTGGCTATATTTATGGTTAGAGCAAAAAACGTAAGTGCTATTTTTTATTTATTTCATTAAAAGTACACACAATTAGTAGATGATCCTGTTTTAAAAAAATAAAATTATTATAAAAATGAAGTTTTTTTGCCGCCATCTTGAAAAAATAAAAAGCTATCTAAACTAATTCGACACAATTTTATAGAAAAATATATGATTTTTTTAATGGTATGAGCCGCAGTTCTCTAAGTTAAATAGTTTTTGAGTTATTGCACGCCAATATCACATTTTCGAGAAATTTAAAAATTAAAAAAAATAAATAAAAAATCATATTTTTGGAACTGAAAGTTTTTGAAAAAAAAACCGTAGAGATTTGCCTTTAACATCCTTGGGCTACAAATAAAAAATAATCATCCAAATCCATGACCCAAGCCGTCAGCCCTGCCTGCATTTCATCACCTACAATTTTACCCAGACAAAAGTGTTTTACTCTTTTTTATTTTTGAGCTAGATCTGATGCATAGAGCCCACATAGGTAGAGAAGCTATAGTGGGAATTAGATAAAGACAAAAACATATCAGGTGTGTAAAATTTACTCCGCCATTTTTACCTTTTAAACGTCAAAATTTGTAAACAAAAACAAAACCTCAAAAAGGTTTTTCACATTTTTACAAGTCTTTACAAAACAAGTCATTATAAAACTATAAAGACACGCAGATACCACAAACAAAATATCACCAATTATTCGATTTCATAACAAAATGACAGAGTGCAGCGTTGTCGGACCTCCTACCCATGTAAATTTACATTTGCTTGCATTTAAACGGTTTGAATGTAAATTTATGCCGTCTTTAAGTGTTCTTATTAAAATATGTAGCAAAATATTGGAAATTTATTGGTTTTTATAATTAAAAATTATACGGTTGAAACATTGTTGGCAACGTAGAACCGTCATTTTTACCGTTTAGATGTCAATTTTCTATCTATTGTTATTACGCAGCGCAGAACCCTGCTCAAACGTTTATTTCCTCAATTATAGAGATTCTATATATTCTCTACCTATGTGATAGAGCCATATCAACTGTCCGACTATTAACCTGTTATATTTAATTATTTTAATCTCATCTTTTTATTTATATAGTATTTTATCTCATTTATATATTTGTTAACCGACTTCCAAAAAAGGAGGAGGTTATCAATTCGACGTCTGACTTTGTTTTTTTTTATGTTTATGCCCGCATAACTTTGGAACTATTGTATATTAAAATACCAAGAGAAAATTATAAAATTTGTGATTATACCATAAGGCGTTATTTCATTATTACTTAACGCTTAAAATTTAACAAATATTTTCCTAAATATTTCGTTTAGAATAAGGTTGGTTGGACTCTTGGGCGCTAAAATAAAAAATACTATTAAATTTATTTTTTAGAAATTTATCTTTAAGAACGCACTAATAGTGAGTTGTGACGTTAACAGCTTGCCGAGATGGAAGGACAACTATAAGTTAGCTTAGATGATGTTACAAATCTGCAAGTTCTGTGTCTCTAAAAAGTAAAAAATAAAAACTTTTCGCAAAAAAAAATGAACCGACTTATGTCTCTAAAAAGTAAAAAATAAAAAATACTTAAGTCGGTTCCAATTTCACAGCAAACAATAATAAATTTATAAAAAAATTATTGTTAGTATTTAATTTAGGGAGTGTTGAAATTGGCACCGACTTTTTTATTTTTTACTTTTTAGAGACAGAAGTCGGTTCATTTTTTTTTGCGAAAAGTTTTTATATAATATATATAAGATCCTTTTCTTATCAGATAAGTAAATGCTTAAATAACTTACCTGAAAAATTTCATAAATTATCAAAAAATTGCCTAAAACAAGAATTACTTAATATGTTTGGAGATGTAACCTAGAGATTTTAAAGTAACCTAGTGATTGTTTAATTTAGCTTAAAATGTACACATGCAATATATTATAGTGTCCCAGGTAGCAAAATAACATGACATTCACGTGAAAGCCACGTTAATATGTGACATGTGATGTTAATATTGTAGTCTCATTTAACAAGAATGTAGCATGGTGGGGATGTCCTAAGTCCGCCCCTAATAACATCACACAATGACATCCCGAAAATAACGTGTTTGTGACATCATAAATCCACATTCCTGTTATATCTAATATCTTATGGATGCCGTTACTGTTACTTTAATATTTAAATAATATCCTAGGATATTAGCTTTTTCTAAATTAAAACCATTAAAAATGCTATAACCCTATAAAAAAATCGGATTTAAAATCAATCAGTAATTGAAACAATCACAGATTTAAACAGATAGATTCTAAAACGAAATTGCAGAACATATTCCTTTAATCCGTGTCTGTGGTCTTGAGAAGCCCGGCAGAGCCCCCTATCCATTGGAAATCGTATAATGTGTATACAATTTCCTTATAATAATTTACTCTATCAACATCATCTTATATCGATTTTTTTGCTTCGAACGTCGGTGAGAAGCAAAATAACATGACATTCACGTGAAAGCCACGTTAATATGTGACATGCGATATATTCACAGCGTTGTTAAATATTTGTTATTAAATAACATGTTTGTCACGTCACACGTGTTACGTTGCAAATGTGATGTTAAATACATGTTATTTTTCAATATTATGTGATGTTATGATTTAGTTTAAAAATACACCCAAAAGTGATGTTAATTTCTTGTAATATAACATCCCTTGCTACCTGGGGTACTTAGTTCAATATTTTGTTTGATTCAAAAAATTATTGTTAAAATAGTAATACTAATTTAATCCTATTAGCAAGCGTCCTAATTTTCTACTCTTTCTTATTATTATATAATAAATGATTTTTGGGTTAGATGGAAGAACAGCTGTCTTGGGTATGCAGGACGTATGCTCATAATTATGGGTACAATTATAAAAATTTAAACTACGAGTATGCGGTTTGTGTACTTCGGGACAAGCTGAATCTCGCCCTTTCATACAGTTGTTAAATCTTATTTAATGTAATTATGATTTTTGTTTCTGAATAAAGACCTTTTATTATTATTATTATTATTATTATTATATTTTAATTTTGTTTATCTAATGCATGTGTTTATGATATGTTCAATTATTGACAAATTTCATGTTAAAAATTGTTTATTCCATGTACCTACTGTGAACAAGGTATACTAGTAGTTAACATTTTCATTTGTGAAATAAATCGATTTGTTTATTAAATTAATTACTAACAATTATGTTTTTATTATTTTATTATTGTTTGCTGTGAAATTTCCACGGACTTAAGTATTTCTTATTTTTTACTTTTTAGAGACATAGTCGGTTAATTTTTTTTGCGAAAAGTTTTTATTTTTTACTTTTTAGAGACACAGAACTTGTAGATTTGTAACATTATCTAAGCTAAATTATAATTGTCCTCCCGTCTCGACAAGCTGCTGACGTCACAACTCACTGTTAGTGCGTTTTGGCGTCATTATCTTAAAGATAAATTTCTAAAAAATAAAAGTAATATTTTTATTTCAGCGCCCGAGAGTCCAACTAACCTTATTTTAAACGAAATACTAAAGAAAATCTTGTTAAACTTTAAGCGTTAAGCAATAATCAAATAACGCCTTATGCTAAAATCACAAAATTTATCATTTTCTCTTGGTATTTAAATATTACAGGTCAAGAGAATCAAGTTTAGCTGCATTTAAAATATTTTCAGTTTACCGTAATATTTGAGTTACCCCTTAATCAAGTTATTCGGCTTATCCGAGTTATACGATATTTCTCTAAAAATTTGATTGGTAGCCAACCAAATTAAGCCATTTTTAAGTGAAATTGCGTTGAAATTATTAGATTTATAATTATCCGGATTACCCGGCATTATAAAGGCGTCAAATTAAAACGGGACCACCTCTTTAAATTACAAAAAGTTTCATCAAAGTCGAATTGATAACCTCTTCCCTTTTGGAAGTCGGTTTGGACTTTTTATTATTATTATTATTAATATAATACTTCTTAAAGTTTTAAATAATTTAAGGTATACTAGTAGTTAAAATTAAGTTGTAGCTAATTCTACGGAAATTTTTTCGATATTTTCGTTGACCTTCATTATACACACTGTCTCAAACTCGCGATATAATATTTTTGCGATCAAAAATTTTGCGAACTTTTTTTTGACGAACTTATGATCGCGAAATTCTGACCCTAAACTTTTTTTGCCAAACTTTTGTCCATTCACCACTATTAATGTATGTTTTCTAGATAAGACATAATAATAACAAACTTTAAACATAAAAAACTTAGAATTAGTAGAGTTTAAAAATGTTTTGTAATTCAAACAACAGTGATAACAGTTCATTAATTTTTCTTCTGGGATATAATTAAGTTTTATAATCTTTTGTAGAATAGCACCAAAGAATATTATTTATAGCACTAAGTTTATGGGTCATTTAACATTTTATAGATATTGTGCCCTGCTAAGACAGGATATCGTATCGGAAATTTTAACCGTTTTTAAAATGAACTTTTCTAAAAAGTATTTTGTCACAAAATTTTAATAGGTGCTATTTTAACTGTCTACTAGACATGCTAATCTTGAATAGAGATAAAGTTTAAGACTTTCCAACACAAACCAAGAGTTAATCATGTTAGTAGGATATCTCTACATTATGAAACCATTAACAATAAAATATGAGATGCTTGGTTTCAGAAGATAATGGACTTTATTCCTTAAAAATTACTATAGTCGACTTAATAGTTCTTCATTTTATACTGTTTTGGCTTATTCTATATACTTTTGATCAGAGAATTAAAATCCATTAACTGAAATCACGGAAAAAAAAATTATAGCTAGAAGCGCTATAACACACATACCAAGCAAATTATAATCGCTTATTATATAAATACAAGGCTTTCTCTTACAATTATGGCACTCAGTGTAAAAATTTATATGAAATACTTTAATTGTTTAGTGAATAATAAAATATAACAAATAGTATGGCATTTATAACTTAAATAGATTTAATTATTGTCCGTGCTAATAATTTTTATAATATAATAAAATTTCTGTAAATTTATAATAGTGCCTGTAATAAATATAATCGTGTCTGTAATATATATAATCGTTTCCAATTAATTTTTATCATTATTAGTTATTGTGTCCCTTATAATCTATAGCTTAAATCACTATAATTTGCCACTGTTACCAAATATCTTATAATGTATAGCGCAGAGCCCACTAATTTCTTTCCGTGATGTTCTATTGATTTCCATTTCGGAAAATAGTATCATTTAGGCTTTTTGCAACTTATTTTATTAGAAAATTTGCATAATAATGTATCGATTAATGACAAATAAATAATATAATACATCAGTTGCTTTTCACCCGTGAAACGAGCAATATGTACTTTTGGCAGGAATTAGTAATCTGTTAATCGCGTTTAATTTTTAGCATTAAGTGTTTTAGTATTAGTTATTTATTTATTTATTTGCTATCTTAGATATGCCCCGGATTCGATTTTATATATTTTATAGTGATTGTATGGAAGATGTGCAGTAAAATGACCAACATGTAATTATATTGGAGTAAGAAGGGAATTTTATGTTTTTTAATCATTTATAATGCTGATAAATTTTGATTTGGAAGCAACTAACACGTGAAGAACTTTTTATACGTAGAAAAATTTTTTATATACTAGCGTATGCGCAAATATAATTTCAAATTAGAAAAAACTGCCTTGGCAACAGCTCACACAACCAACAGTAAACACGAAAAGGGAAGAAGGAAAAGAAAAGGCCTTACAGAAGACTGGAAATTTTCTATAATCAAAACGGGATTGGGCATGTTGAAAAGCCAGACAAGAACCACTCTTGGTGAATTGAGTAACTAAGAGGGATCTGGCTAATTATCTCACTAAGAAAAGGCCAAAATAAAGGAAGAAGAAGAAGAAGAAGAAATAATATAATAATTATAATTTTCTGGTTTGTAAAAAAAACTCGGATTTTTTGGCAGGTTTTAATGCGTCACTTTATTATATGGCTAACGTTTCTCCCCTCTTTGGGGGCTTTATCAAAGCTGAAAGATAACAACTATTGTTAATAACAATAATAATGATAATATATAACAAAAATATTTTTTGCCTGTATTGAATCCCATTTTCAGGTAAAATATGTAAATTTTCTTACCTAAAATTTATGTGAGCGTAGTTATATATATTATAAACTTGAACATTATGGAAAAGGAACCTTTTACAACATAAAAATAAATAAATATTACATTACAATATAAAAATTGTTTTTGACACCATGTCGAAAAATTTGTGGGTTAAAAGCGTCGTTCGCAGTAAAAAACATGTAACATTTTTGTGGGTCGAACCCAGCATTAGTCAATTCTCTGTGGTAACATCGGTCAAAAGGTACGTATACCCCCCCCCCCCCCTTTGTTTCACTGATGAGATGAAAAGAGGGGAAAGGAGGCCCCAGCTAAAGGATATGCATCTCACCCCCCGTTACACTAATGAGATGAAAAAGAAGAAAGAAATACACTCCCCCAGCATGGTTAGTAACCACTGTTCCACAAAGAATTAGCTATTAATTCTGTAATTAGACAAAAATGAAAATAAATATTACTAAGGCAATCGATGTCCGTTTTAAAATTTATAGTGTTTTTCTTGTGTTGGCAGCTTCTTGTGGCTACATCGGTTAACAGGTACGCATCCCACCCCGTTTCACTAATGGGATGAAAAGAGAGAAAGAAACACCAGTTAACAGGTATGTATTTCCCACCTCATTTCACTAATGAGATGAAAGGAGAGAGAAACACACACTCCCCCAATATGGTTAGTAACCACTGCTCTACAAAAACTACGTATCCCACCCCCGTTTCACTAATGAGATGAAAAGGGAGAAAGAAAACACCGGTTAACGGGTATGTATCTCCCACCCCGTTTCACTAATGAGATGGAAGGAGAAAGAGACACATACTCCCCCAACATGGTTAGTAACCCCTGCTCCACAAAAATTAGCTATTAATTTTTCTTATTAAATAAAAATATATATTACTAAGGCCATCCGTATCCGTTTTATAATTTATAGCGTTTTTGTTGGCAGTTATTTGAACCATTTCCATCAACTCTCTCCTTCTCCGATTACTAATTTTATTTAATATCCTTACATCCTCTACATTAAAATTAAAGTGGTGTCCACTTTCTAGATAGTGGTAGGTTAGGGCGGTTTTATTATCAGTGATATTTTTGCATGCCGACTTATGGTTGCTTAAACGTTTTTTGAGATAAGTTTTTGAATGTCCAATATAGCAAGCATCACAGTGGAAACAATTAATTTGGTATACCATGTCAGTCATAAATTCTTTTTTGTCCCTATCTTTAATTTTACTAAAGAGCAAACTACCTACTGTATTCTTACTGTATGTGGCAAACATTGAGTTCTCTGTTTTAAGTATATTTGTTAGTTTATTCGTTAAACTTGGTATTATTGGTAGACTACAATATACTTTTTTAACAGTATTGTTACTTTGATTTCTATTTATAAAACCTGGGTCCCTATTTCGTGAAATCACCGAGTTAATTAATCGTTTTGGATAACCACTTTTTAAAAATTTAGTTTTAATACCATCTATATTTTTTTCCCAAAAAGAATTAGGACTTAATCTTTGAACACGATTAAGTTCTTGTTTAATTAAGTTAATTTTTTGGTGAGTAGGATGAAGAGAGAAAAAATATAGATGGTATTAAAACTAAATTTTTAAAAAATGGTTATCCAAAACGATTAATTAATTCGGTGATTTCACGAAATAGGGACCCAGGTTTTATAAATAGAAATCAAAGTAACAATACTGTTAAAAAAGTATATTGTAGTCTACCAATAATACCAAGTTTAACGAATAAACTAACAAATATACTTAAAACAGAGAACTCAATGTTTGCCACATACAGTAAGAATACAGTAGGTAGTTTGCTCTTTAGTAAAATTAAAGATAGGGACAAAAAAGAATTTATGACTGACATGGTATACCAAATTAATTGTTTCCACTGTGATGCTTGCTAGATACATACCCGTTAACCGGTGTTTTCTTTCTCCCTTTTCATCTCATTAGTGAAACGGGGGTGGGATACGTCGTTTTTGTGGAGCAGTGGTTACTAACCATATTGGGGGAGTGTGTGTTTCTCTCTCCTTTCATCTCATTAGTGAAATGAGGTGGGAAATACATACCTGTTAACTGGTGTTTCTTTCTCTCTTTTCATCCCATTAGTGAAACGGGGTGGGATGCGTACCTGTTAACCGATGTGGCCACAAGAAGCTGCCAACACAAGAAAAACACTATAAATTTTAAAACGGACATCGATTGCCTTAGTAATATTTATTTTCATTTTTGTCTAATTACAGAATTAATAGCTAATTCTTTGTGGAACAGTGGTTACTAACCATGCTGGGGGAGTGTATTTCTTTCTTCTTTTTCATCTCATTAGTGTAACGGGGGGTGAGATGCATATCCTTTAGCTGGGGCCTCCTTTCCCCTCTTTTCATCTCATCAGTGAAACAAAGGGGGGGGGGGTATACGTACCTTTTGACCGATGTTACCACAGAGAATTGACTAATGCTGGGTTCGACCCACAAAAATGTTACATGTTTTTTACTGCGAACGACGCTTTTAACCTACAAATTTTTCGACATGGTGTCAAAACCAATTTTTATATTGTAATGTAATATTTATTTATTTTTATGTTGTAAAAGGTTCCTTTTCCATAATGTTCAAGTTTATAATATATATAACTACGCTCACATAATTTTTAGGTAAGAAAATTTACATATTTTACCTGAAAATGGGATTCAATACAGGCAAAAAATATTTTTGTTATATATTATCATTATTATTGTTATTAACAATAGTTGTTATCTTTCAGCTTTGATAAAGCCCCCAAAGAGGGGAGAAACGTTAGCCATATAATAAAGTGACGCATTAAAACCTGCCAAAAAATCCGAGTTTTTTTACAAACCAGAAAATTACATTCAAAGTTTGGCAACCTATATGGTATTTACCTACAATATAATAATTATAATAATTACAATAATTATTGTTCTGACACACGGAAAAAAATGAGATCTATATTCAAGAATAATCATATACCTAAAATTTTACACTTATTCTATGTATAATATTCTTTCCATGGGTATAATAAATATTTGAAGCCAATATACTCTTACACTTGTTTTCCAAACATAGTTATAGTCACTTTAAGTAATTTTGTATTTAAAAAAAAGAATAAATTGTCTTATATTTAAGAAGATACACTCTTATAAAGTGAATAAATTCTTTACCGAAAAAGAAGCTAATATTTAATAAAGTATAAATATTTTTATAGATGTTATTTAGTACAGGCTTGTGCAATTTTTCAATTTCAGTGCACTTGACAGCGTTATTCTACAGGTGGCTCCACATGTTATTTCCTACCACTAACAAAACTTTTTAAAGGAATAAAGACGCGTTCTAGGAATACGTATTAAAAGACAGCTGTCTTTATAAGGATATACTACTAGTAACATACTAGTCAGCTATTACACATTATCGGATTGGTATGATGATCCATAGATATCTGGTGGCTTTAGCCTAGAGCAACTAGTTCCTCCAGTCATCTTGGGGAACATTCCCACTGGGAACATCCTCACTTCCGGTTTCCTCACTTCCGGTTTCCTTACTTCCGGTGTCCTCAAGTTGTTGAAAATGGATTTATGTGGTTATGAATTTTAATGCAAAATCATTGTACTGCACTGTTAATGAAAATATGGTAATTTCACAGCAAATAAAGTAGGTCATATGTTACAAGCAAAGAAAGTGGTAAATTTAAATCAGTACTGTAAATTCAATGTTATCTGTAAAAATGTTAATTTTTATTTTGGTAATTTTACTGCTATCTTTTGTGGAATGTAAGCTATAATTATGGTAATTTTCGACCAATATTGTAAAAGTGCCGGGTTTTTGGACCACATTTATGAATTTTAATGCAAAATTATTGTACCGACAGGAAAAGAGCTGAGGTTTTAATAAACCGAGTAATATCCCAGGCAACCACAAGATGACGGATCACGTCTTTATCACGTGAGAAAGACGTCGAAAAGGGGGTCAAGTCGCAAGCTGCCCAAAATATGACCTAAATGAAACGTCATACGGTGCCCAAAAAAAAACGTCGATTCAGTAACGTTTTTATCAAGTCAAAAAATAGTCAGACAAGTGACGTCAACAAATAAATAATTAGAAGTACCTGTATTTGAGTATTTGACAAAAAGACGTCATGTCATGTCAATTTTTAAATATATTTTTTTTAATGAAATTGTGATGTAAGAAGCAAAATTGTTATTAGAATTATGGCTGTAAAGAGATATGAAGGAGAGGAGAAACTATGGAAATGGAGTGGAGCGCGAAGAAAGTAATTTATAAATTTTATATAAAAATCAATCAAAATTGGAACTGCAGTTTTTTTTTCAAAATTAATGGAGAGCCCCTAGCACAAGCCAAGAGCTTATTTGGGGCTCTCCATGCCTATGTAACACTACAAGAAATAAACAAAGTATGTAGGTATTTCTAATTATTTATTTATTGACATATGTAAGAACATATATTCATATAATAGAAAAATAATGCTTTTTTTCCTATTTACTTTTTACTGTCGCAACTAGAATTTTGTTACGTATCCATTTCTCACATTATATATATATTTTTTAATTATCTTTAAGCATTTATTACAATTAAAAGTCAATAAATAAAAAAAACTCATGTAATTTTGACTTTATCGATAAGATATATTCATATGAAATAGGTTTAGTAGTTATACTTGAAATTTTCAATTATGGCGCGTTATTCCGACAAGCCTATTTGCTGAACCTATTCTTCTCCAACCAAACTTTATTTTTAAAATAAAAGGATAAAATCTTTTATAGATAAAAACAAGTAAGTAACTAGAAATTTTATTTAAAAATAACATCAGACGGTTTCGGTATGGGGTTATTTTATTAGTGGGTACATAATTAAAAATGTTTATTTGCACGTTTATCACGTTTCATCCACGTCGAAAAGATCACGTTTCATCCACGTCGAAAAGAACACGTTTCATTCACGTCAAAAAGATCACGTTTCATTCACGTCGAAAAGATCACGTTTCATGCACGTCGAAAGATCACGTCATTGTGGTGGGACTTATTCACGTGATTTTAACGTCAATAAAACGTCATTTGGAAACGTGATTCCAGGCATCGGGTGACGTTTTTTTCACGTTTCTGTAACGTGATTTGGTTGCCTGGGATTGAGGTTAATTTAATAAATATTGTAAATTCATATTCTGACATGGTGAATTTGCTTTAATTTGCTTTAATTATTACGGTTAATACTACTGAAAGATTGACGGACAAATTTAAGGTGCGACAGGAAAAGAGCTGAGATTTTACTAAACCGAGTAATATTGAGGTTAATTTTAATAAATATTGTAAATTCACGTTCTGACATGGTGAGTTTGCTTTAATTATTACAGTTAATATTACTGAAAAATTGACGGACAAATTTAGAGTGTAGCGCTGATTCAAGATTAATCAATCCAGTTTAGCTTTTTTTCCGTGCACAAATTTAATACACTACTACATTTTTTTTTATAAAATAAACTACCAAATACCTCCGCAACTATTTTTTCTGAACTATGAATTAATAGACTATTTTTGTGAACGGATTTAAAATATCTGACAAAAATTCATATGAAATAACCTAAAAGAGTATAAAATAAAGTTTTATTAAGTCCAATTTGGTTGTTTCTGAGAAATAAAGTCCATTATCTCCCGAAACCGAGCACACCATATTTTACTGTTGATGGTTTTATGATGTATACACTTATTGATGTCTGTTCAAGGTCAGCGTGTAGACAGTGTCCAGTATACACGGTGTATTTGAAATAGCGTAGGAAATTTTAACAGGTGATTCAACATAATAAAATATGACAAAAAGTTTCTATAAACATATGTCTAAAAATGTGTCATAAGGGAGCTAGGCCCCTTTGAAAGTGGCTACAAAAATCAATTTTTATTTAATAACTCAGGAACCCTTTGAGATATATCAACGAGGTTTTGTACGTCAACTAATTCTACCAAGGCCCGTTTTTGTGT
This sequence comes from Brachypterus glaber, assembly GCA_958510825.1. Classification (NCBI taxonomy): domain Eukaryota; kingdom Metazoa; phylum Arthropoda; class Insecta; order Coleoptera; family Kateretidae; genus Brachypterus; species Brachypterus glaber. The sequence goes on along the minus strand of OY294045.1, from coordinate 90,626,398 downwards.
GTTATTTTCATGTATTTATTTCAACCAGTGGTGTGCGAAACGGGCGGGGCTTATCAGTTTTTTGTCCCAAACTTTTTTCTGTTTAACTTTTTTGCAATTTCATTTTTGAAATATGATTCCTCAGGTCAAAATACATAAAAAAGGTACTCTCGTTGTAATACTGTAGGATTAACCGTTTTCGAGAAAAATTCATTTGAAGGTGAAATTCCACGGTTCGAGGACGAAAAATTAAATACTAAAATGTTGAAAATCAACATTTTAATGATGCAGGGCGAATGTACATTAAAAACTAAGAAAAAAAACTCATATACAGGTACTTCCAAAAATCAATCCTAATGGAGCTATGGTCTCCCTAAATATGCAGCATTTTTAAAGGGCCATGGTAGCTTTAAAAGCGTTTTTTCGACCTACATGTATGGAAACTTTTTTTCTTAGTTTTTGATGTAGAATAACATTGCATCATTAAAATTTTGGTTTTCGACATAATGTTTCGTCCTCGAACCGTGGAATTTCACATTCAAATGAATTTTTCTCGAAAACGGTTAATCCTACAGTATTACAACAAGAGTACCTTTTTTATGTATTTTGACCTGGGCAATCATATTTCAAAAATAAAATTGCAAAAAAGTTACACAGAAAAAAGTTTGGGACAAAAAACTGATAAGGCCCCCCCGTTTCGCACACCCCTGGTTTAAATAAGTACGTGAAAATGACAAACAAAGATGGGCCTTATTAGGATTAATTCACGTGCAAAACCTCGTTAACATATCTCAAAGGGTTCCTGAGTTATTAAATAAAAACCGATTTTTTTAGCAAATTTCAACGGGGCGTAGCTCCCTTATGACGCATTTTTAGACATACGTTTATAGGAACTTTTTGTCATATTTTATCATGTAGAATCACCTACCCTATTTCAAATACACCCTGTAGATACCACTTTTGGATCTTGAACATTGTTAAAATGCATTCATGCGTTTTATTATATATAACAAGGATCTCAGTTGCGAACAAAACCGAAAAGCCGTAGATACGACTTCTTGTCTTAGTACGGCAGTATTAACGAAATCTAGAATAATGGAAGATAGATTTTTAAATAATAAAATATTAATTTATGAAGAAAAAAAGTTTTCTTGCGAATGATAAAATTACCAAAACAAGTCGTTAGACGTCTTATGATTAATATTAAGAGAGTTTTGTCCTTTTTCCTGTTACTATAGTATATTCAACTTCAAGGTTCAGTAGAAATATATACAAGAATCGCGCACGCTGCAGCTGGGGCCTGGTTTCATTGGTTAAAACACTCGAATGTTGCGAGAGTAGGGATGTAGAAAATTAAACAGGTCAGTACGTGAGTACTTGCGATGAAGCGTACAATGCATTGCAATGGACCGGTATACAGAAATATTTTGTTTTGAGTCCTACCCTGTCACAAAATTAGTTGTTGTCACGTGCGTTTGTTTACACTTACTGCATTTTGAAGTTGAATATACTTATAGGTAATATCTATATTATACGAAACGTAATCTGAGATCTTTCTTGAAAGACACTGTAACAAGGATTGATAAACATTTTCAATACACCAGATGAGACGTTTGAGTTTTGTTATTTAAGTATTCCAAATTTCAAGTTGATATCTTAAGCCGTTTAAAAGTTAATCCTACGTTGCACACAATTTATTTTGCAACGACAAACATGTATTGACTTGCATAATTCATAAAAAATATTGAAACTTTTTTTTTTCTTTTACTTAAAAAATTTTAAATTTTGATTTTTAGTTTAATCTCATTTGCATATAAAGAACAAAAACGAATACAAAACTAAAAAATACTAATATAATATCTACACACACATCACAAATTATGTGTGGTACCAACAAAACAATTTTAAGAATTCATTATAACTTAAGTCTTAGTCTACTTTGCGTACTACTGTATAGTAATAATGCCCTCCTTAGGAGAAACGCGGCAAATCCAGATAGCAATACAGGCGATTTTTACATACCATTATTTTCATAGAAAACGCTCACATCACAGAACCCTGAGGTTGTGGTATATGTACTTTACTAAGATTGACACTGACATTTTCCGTAATAATTAAGTAAGGTTAAAGTACAGTCTATATTATATAGTGCAAGTCCTATAACTGTCTTTAAGCATATATGCTTCTAAGCAAAAAGGTTAACAAATTTTATTATAAATGATATTTATACAGTATGTCTCCAGATAGAGTTACAAACAGGAATTTATTTTTTATTTTTGATTTGATCTCAAAAAAAATCACTCTTTATAACTTGCCCTGCTTGATTTTAAACTCCCAAAACACTAAGCGCTTTTTGTACAACTTTTACGGTTCATGGGATAATGTTTTTTTCTTCTAAATAGTGTCTTCAAAAATATAAAGAAAAAAAAAACATCATTAAGAGTGACTTATTTTAAGATATCAAAAATAAAAAAATCTTCTTTGTAATTCTTACAGTTGGTTTGTGTAATTTGGTGTAATTTTTGAGTGCCAAGCCTCAATGATGGCCTGTCGTAATTCTTCAGCATTATAACCCAGGAAAGTTAGTTTCTTCCCTCGCTCTGACTCCGGTATGGAAAGGGTTTTCCCGCAGATAATTCATTAATTGCATATCTTCTTCTGCACTACTCATTCTACTTCGAACAGAACCCCGCTTTCTACTAATCTGTCCAGTTTCCTCAAGTTTTTTCTTTGCTCGCATTATAGTGCTGTTTGCATTTAATTCAGTGGCTATTTCACGTACACTTATCCCGTCATTTATTCTTGCTGTTATAATACATTTTTGATAATTTGTAAGCTGCGGCATAACTAATGTGAATTATTTTGACAAGTAATGTCATAATAATATTTGACAAATAAATGTCAAAGAGACCTTGATAAAGTTCAATATAATCTGTAACATTTTTAGGTGTAAGCGTTTATTATGAAAACGATGGTACAGCGGTCACAGAAATATCGACTGTATTGCTATCTGGATTTGCCGCGTTCCTCCCACAGAACACACTGGTTCCTCCTAAGGAGGGCATATTATATTGGACCAGTATTATACTGGTCCAATATTCTGACCTCCTTAGGATGAACGCGGCAAATCCAGATAGCAATACAGTCCATATTTCTGTAACCAAATGCTTTATAATCTCGAGGTAAAATTATATTATTATTAGGATATATACTTACAGGACATCAAACTCGTCAACAAACCACAAAAAAGATTTCTTCGCATTTAGAACATATCCAACGATATACTTTCTTAAAACATAAAATTAGGAAAGAACGAATTCGATAGCAAAAGATAGAGTATAAAAGAAAAAAGAATAATAAAAATAGAGAAATATGTCTTACATGCTCCATTTAAAAGATACAAGATGTGCATGTATTTAGTCGCATATTCAATGGAATAGAATGTTTTTGATATATAGATTCAAATTTATGTTATGTTTACAAACATATAATTTGTGTATGAAATATTACACTAATAAATTAAGTTTTTTGTAGACATCCTTTGCATTTATATGATTCAAAGAACCTTTACCTAAAGAAGTAATTTCAGACCAATGTTTATGAATCTGTCATCTTTTTGTTTGTTTATTTACTAACAGAAACGCGATCAGCTTTGTAGTGTAAAATGTAAATGTCGCTAGTCGACTTTCAGGCTACCTAGTAGCGATGTTGCGTAGTTTCCACCTTATCATGAATTCAAATCATTATACTTAAATTAAAAATGTAAAAAACTTTATTGTGTTTACTATGTTTAATAATATAGTTTATTTAAATCTATTAAAATTAAACTACTAGTTCATATAAAAGATCTTTTTGTTTGTTTATTTACTAACAGAAACGCGATCAGCTTTGTAGTGTAAAATGTAGATGTCGCTAGTCGACTTTCAGGCTACCTAGTAGCGATGTTGCGTAGTTTCCACCTTATCATGAATTCAAATCACTATACTTAAATTAAAAATGTAAAAAACTTTATTGTGTTTACTATGTTTAATAATATAGTTTATTTAAATCTATTAAAATTAAACTACTAGTTCATATAAAACTCATACAGAACTAATGTTTCTTAAAATTTACAATAAAATATCCAAAGTATATGTTTCCAATCGGCAACATTGTACCCCTGTCAGTGATTTTACGACATTAGACTGTGAGTTTACACATTCTTTCTCTCTCTTTACGCGTACTAAGTGTAAACAATAGTCATTCCCCACCAGCCCCTCACCGTAGTTGGTTCACGCTTCAAACAAAGCATACGGTAGACTTCATCATGCTCCTTCTTGAGGTAAAAGTTCTTTAATATGATTGTACAAATACGTCCATCAGAAAAGCGATTATAAACAAAGTCCCTAAATTTTTAATGTACGGTAATAACCCACTGAGCATGCAACCTTGCCAACGTTGCTTTATGCTTACATTTGCAAGCTTTGTAAAAAAAGGTTACGTCAAGCTTTATATTCCTAACTTACGCAAGGTTTCAAATTAAAACTTTAAGAAAGCTTTAATATAAACTTTCAGAAAGGTTACTTTTGAAACTTTACCTTAAGCTTTAGGGCCACTTGCACCAACGATGTTTTAACTTTTAACTTGGTTTAGTTTAAATCTATTAAAATTAAACTACTAGTTCATATAAAAGATCTTTTTGTTTGTTTATTTACTAACAGAAACGCGATCAGCTTTGTAGTGTAAAATGTAGATGTCGCTAGTCGACTTTCAGGCTACCTAGTAGCGATGTTGCGTAGTTTCCACCTTATCATGAATTCAAATCACTATACTTAAATTAAAAATGTAAAAAACTTTATTGTGTTTACTATGTTTAATAATATAGTTTATTTAAATCTATTAAAATTAAACTACTAGTTCATATAAAACTCATACAGAACTAATGTTTCTTAAAATTTACAATAAAATATCCAAAGTATATGTTTCCAATCGGCAACATTGTACCCCTGGCAGTGATTTTACGACATTAGACTGTGAGTTTACACATTCTTTCTCTCTCTTTACGCGTACTAAGTGTAAACAATAGTCACTCCCCACCAGCCCCTCACCGTAGTTGGTTCACGCTTCAAACAAAGCATACGGTAGATTTCATCATGCTCCTTCTTGAGGTAAAAGTTCTTTAATATGATTGTACAAATACGTCCATCAGAAAAGCGATTATAAACAAAGTCCCTAAATTTTTAATGTACGGTAATAACCCACTGAGCATGCAACCTTGCCAACGTTGCTTTATGCTTACATTTGCAAGCTTTTTAAAAAAAGGTTACGTCAAGCTTTATATTCCTAACTTACGCAAGGTTTCAAATTAAAGCTTTAAGAAAGCTTTAATATAAACTTTCAGAAAGGTTACTTTTAAAACTTTACCTTAAGCTTTAGGGCCACTTGCACCAACGATGTTTTAACTTTTAACTTGGTTTAAAATGATAGTCGACCAATCAGAACACAGCATTTTTAACTTAAACTCAGTTTAGTCGAAATAATCCCAGTTTAAGAGTTGGTGCAAGTGGCCCTTAGTTTTCCTAGCTTATTAAAGGTTTCAAATTAAAGCTTTAAGAAACCTTTTATTGTAACTCTAGAATACAAGAATATAAGTTTATAGAAAACATGACAGTCACGGGAATTCCCACATAATTATGAAAGTACACCAAGGGCCGGACATAAGGGGGGTATGGGGGGGGGGGAGTGTGAAACCTACCAAAGTTTTTCAATTCGGCAAATATTTGCATTCATTCTGCAAATTTTTAATTTTTTCTGCAAAATCCCAGGGATGTGCGAGATCAATTTTTTTCAACTGAAATTGAAAAATTGAAATTGAAAATATATTTAAATTTGTTGTATGAAGTATTTTCTCAAAAAATGTGTACCTATAGATTCCTACAATCAACCTAAGTTTCCTCACAGAAAAAAAGTTAATCAAGAATATGGAATGACTGCTCCCATTTAAACTCCTCTCTGGAGGCGCCTCCGAGAGTTCGAGTATAGAAATGGGAATGAAATACAGTCATCGTCCGAAGTGGAATTCTTTTAATAAAGAGAAAATCATATTGGATTGTCCGAATTATGTTTTGTTAGAAATAGCTTGGGGTGACTAGCAGTTTACTATTTTTTTATTTTCCACTAATTCTTTTGACTGCTAATTTTTTTTAAATTAACTGAGAATTAATTAATTAAAATAATATATCGAATTATACCGGGTGTCCCAGCTAAGACAGATCAATCGTGTTTTGGTGTTGTTACTATTAAAGCAATAGAAAATAAAATTTAGGTCAGTTAATATACACCCAAAAAGCGGTAGGTGTTCAGAAAACCTGAACAGGGCTTTTCCGTGCCTATTTGCCTCCCGGCAATATGTTCAGAAAACCTGAACAGGCATTATTTAAAATATACATATTTGTATAAAAAAGAAGAATTTGGTTACAAGGACAGCAATATTAAAACATAAAACATAGTCAATGCTAAATCGTGCAGATTAATAAAACACTTAAGTTCTAAATTGTATATAAACCAAATTCTATTCAAATAAAATATCATTCACCTATGATCATTCTTTCTTTTAACACCTTTGACTCACTTTGAAGTTAAGTCTATCTACAAACCTCTGAGGCTGGGAGTTGAGTGAGTCACAGTTAGAGTCCAGCTCCCAAGCTGCCTCTAGCTGCTTTTAAAAGCCTATAAAAGAGTTTTGTACTAGCTTTTATTTCTAATATACATTTTTTTAAATGTCACTTTAAATACTATTAAAAAAAATATTATAATAGTACAACAATTCTTTAATTTATTTACATTAGCTTTAATAGTAAAGCCCAAAAACGATTGATTTGGGTTTAGCTGGCACACCCAGTATAATAGTATGGTCTATAACTAGTATGGATTAGAAAATATTCCGAGCGAGAGGAAAGTTTGGCATACGAGCCGCCAGGCGAGTGTGACGGTCCTTTGAGCGCGGAATTATTACTCCATACGCGCTTTAGATTATTTTTTGTTTTCGAATGCAAATATGAGGCATTGGATAGTGTTAACCGCAGGGGTGTTTTATCGAAGGACCTTTGGGACGTGAGGCAAAATAGAGACTTACTTGTATTGTTCCAGGTGTCTTTTTGTACTTGGGCCCAATATGATGTTTCCTCGGAGAAATGGCGTAAGCCCTATTTGCACTTGTTCTACGCGAAATGTTATTTGGATGTATTTTCCATAGCGTGATTCATTACGAATAACAAATAAACTTTATGTAATTTTAAGGCAAAACTATAAATTGCATTAAATTTTCAATATTTCATGGTAAAATATATATTTTTTTGCTAATTTTGCTACAGTTTTCTTTACATTTATAAACAAGAGATTGCACTACATGGCACTCATTCTAACACTTGATACGGAATATTCATACCGTATCTAGAGCTAGAATGTATTCATTCCGTGTTTGAAATGTGTGTGTATCTGCTTACATTCTAAAGCTGTCGTAGAAAAAAATATGTATAGAGTGTATGTTTATCATTCGGAATGAAAAATTAATTAAATCAACAATGAATTTTGTTAAAAAAAGAAAAAAAAAACGGGAAATTAATCTCAAGATTTAATAATTTAATCATGATCTATTTCCCCACTGCTTAAAATGAACAGGCTTCCTTTTAATATACCTATTTTAAGGCCGTTTTTTGGCATTTGGGATGGTAAAATTTAGTGATTGGTGAAAACATTAAATATTGTATACTTACTCTCTTTTAAACCGAAAAATTAATATAAAAATTTCTCTATCCTAAATTTTCTGAATTTGCATCAAACATTAATAAGTTACACATTTATTTAAATTTTTGAAAGTCTTTTTCATCAAATAAAAAACTGTTGAGTTTAATGGAATGAAATAACATAACCTCACTGCTTGTATCCAATTTGCGTTAAACCCTCGATAATCCCACCAATTCTTTTCATCCAAAACATACATAAACCGTTATTTTTACACCTGCTTCCAAATCTCTTTTAGAGAATTACGAAACTAAAATTCACACTTTACGGTTTTAGTCCAGTAAAATAATAAATGTAAATTGCAATAAATGTACAAGGGCTGATATTTTAAAGGGTAGTAGATGGTAACAGAACACTCCTGTTAGTTTTTCACCGGGTGATTTGCGTAAGAAATGTCCGATATCTTGATTTTCTGGGGTGAGTGAGGTTAACTCGTCAAATATGCATCTTACGATAAAAATGCATATTACCAATTTTGTTAAGGGGAAAGGAGGTTATGGCATTTTGGGCTAAATCGCCTGCAACGATAAGATTTTACATGCTTATAGATACATAAAAAATAAATACTTAGCCAAAATTTCAGCCCTTTTTACATCCCGGAACATACTTTAACTAATTATTTTAATTACGCATTTTGGCATATGGCAATGTACGATTTAGCAACATTGCACGAAACTTCAAGTGTCAAAAGTCATCTCGTCAAAATAAAAATAACTTTAAGGGTCTGTGTTGTGTTGTCTTGACTATAAAATTAAAATATTTTGTTGTGTTTTATTAGTTTTTACGGATTTAATATGCTGTAATTCAATGTGTAATTAGGCTGGACTTTTGTGACTAGTTTCTTAAGTTTCAGTACGATTATGGAGTAATTTTTGAGGTATTTACACTATAATAACAATGTAAGCAAACCAGCAGCTTCAACGATAAGTTATCATCGATAACCCAAATCATTAGTTCCATGACAGTGTTACCCAAGACAAGTAATTTAATGTGGCTTTCAACATGTTAAATTAGTTTATTTACAGGAAATGATTTAAAAATAGATTATGAAAAAGTTACACATAGACTTTTAATATTAAATAAAAGTACGTATTTAAAAATAAATATATTTAATTAATATTGTACAGTGTTTTTATTATACATTCTACCTAAATGTTTTTATGGTGGTTTTTAGATAAACAAAAAATATTGCTTTTTTTCAATATGATAGTTACATTTATCGCAAGAATAATACGATGTTGTCAGGTTTACGATTACAAATAATTCCTGAGTTTTTATTTTTTTTTCCGATTTTTCTTTATTAACAAAGAACAAGTTTTTTATCATTTCTTTTCATCATTTTGCACTTTTTTAAACAAAAACGAATTTTTCCTATTTAGCCCAAAACTCCTAAAACGATACCCTTCTTTCCAACAATTTTTGTAAAGATCATTTTGTTATTATATTAATAACAGCCATGTTGTAGGGGAAATGCTTTTTTAGATTTTTCAGCCAAATTGTTCATCAGCGGATAAAAATGGCGTTGAGCAAACTTGTAGCTATTCTCTATAAGTTTTATATATTGAATTTTCATAGGTTATTTTGTACGGTTACAGAGGACGCAACTCGTCTTTCAGCGCCCACTGTAACTGTGTAATAATACTTATGAAAATTCAATGGATATAAAAGTTATAGAGAATTTCAAGAACTATAAGTTTGCTTATAACCACTATTATCTTCCGCTGAATAATTTGGCTGAAAAATCGAATAAAATCAATTTCATCCCCGACTTTTTTGGAAATATTTAAATATTTATAACTCGATTGTTATTTATATAATAAAAAAAATGATTCTTACAAAAATTATTGGAAATTTCTTAACAATATTTATAATATGCATTGTTATCATAAGATAAGTCCAAATCCATATTTAGCGAGATAACCGAACTCACACCTAAAATTCAAGATAGCGGACACCCCTTACGCAAATCACCCGTTGAAAAACTAATAGGAGTTATAAAGTAATTTAAAAAAGCTTATAATCGACCACGTTAATTTTATTGTTGTTAATAAAACGCACCTTGCCCAATCGGCAAACATAACCTAATTCATGTCCCTGAAAATGCATATTTTTAATTTGTAACCTAATTCATTAATTGTGTAATGTCCTTAGTGTTATTTATGACCAGAATGTTAAAGATGTCCCATTATATGTATTTAAGTCCGTAGATGCTATATCTATTATAGCGAAACCGCGGTCACACTAATTGTTTTCAACAATAAAATTAACGTGAAGTCGATTATAAGCTTTTTTTAATTATTTTATAATAAACCACTTCACTATAAGAAGTTCAGACGTTCAGAACCATGAATGAATTTTCAAACTGGACTAATAGGAGTGTTCTGTTACCATCCACTTCTACCCTTTAAAATATCAGCCCTGTACATTTATTGCAATTTTAACATGAAATTCCTCGTTATTTGACTGGACTATTTTCCATGTTTTGGTCTTTTTTGCATGCAAGGTTTCCATTATAATATTTTTAACTCAGAACGGAGATATGCGTGGCCTTCCGTAAAAACTAAGGCAGGATAGAAAGATTTGGCAGGATATTCTGGTCACGTTACGATAACTACTGGGGCGTTTGCCGTAAGTTTTACCTCGGTTATTTTCAAGCTTTGCTAGAGGAAACTGGCGAATTTAAACAAATTGACTTTAAGAAAATTGGATAGCTTTTTTTACTCTTTTTTTAACTTTATAAATGTTAAAGATTTATAACGAAGAGTTTTTTAACTATTAAACACAATTAGGTGCATCTTGGTGCAAGGGCGTAGATCTTTTTCTTCTATGGGGGGGGGGTAATACCCAGGGCCGGCCTTTCAAGCCCCAAATTTGGCGCCCCTAGCAAAATAACGAACACCCTAAAATAAAGCTTTGTGCGCGTACAAAAAAAATTGCCCCCCAAAAAATGCCATCAAGAAAAAAAGCTTTGTCCCTGACGGTTTCTACCAAACGTGGGCGACCCTACAAAAAAAATGACGGCTCCCAAAAAAATACCCTAAGACAAAAGCTTTGTCCCTGACGGTTTCTACCAAACTTGGCGCCCTGCAAACAAAATTGGCGCCCACGCCTATGGGGAGGGTAATTACCCCCATTACCCCCCTCATCTACGCCCTTGTCTTGGTGATATGAGAAAAATATACTGTGACTGTAACTGTAACTGTAACTGTAACTAAAATCCTACAAGGGTAACATCCGTGTCACAGACCGACGACTTCTTAATTGTTCGAATGCCGTCGTTCATTTAAGTGGTGAGTTACTGTCGTTCTCTGTGCCTTTCAGTAACAAGCTGATACACCTTATTATACAGGGTGATCAGTAACTGCCATGGCAAAATTTAATAGGTGATTCTAAATCCATAAATATGAAAAAAAGTTTCTATAAAGGTTGGTCAGGAAATGAGCCCTAAGGGAGCTACGGCCAAACGGCCTAAATATTATGTTAAGGTTTTCTTGTACGATTTTAAAGAGTAAGAAACTCGCTCTAATTTAAGCCTGGAAAAAAGCTTTCAGGTACTATGATAATTTTTCTACAAGCACTTGAAAAACGGAAAAAATTATTTTCAAGAGCTTTTTTCTTAAAACCGGAAAAATATAGCGATTTACTTTAAAGATATTCGGAATCACGTAAAAAAATACTATCGGAATCGTTTAACAAAATATGCAATTTATTGTCAGAATTATTCTGCAGAAGATTATTTACCATTATTTACCAAAAACAAGTTTTCTGGATTTAGCTGTAAATAGTTCTGTAATGTGTAGACCTTCTGCTACCATGATCCATAATCAGATTTTTCTGTAGAGCTACTTCATCTCAATAATCCTTCAGGAATGCAGTGAGCCCTTACGCAAATCAGCCGGTGAAAAACTAACAGGAGCTTCTGTTACCATCCACTACTACCCTGTAAAATATCAGCCCATGTACATTTATTGCAATTTACATTTGTTATTTGACTGGGCTATTCCTATTTCAGCCATCATTTATCATAAACTTTTGTGTAGCCAACTTTCGTTTTCGTTTTCTCCCAAACAAAAACTAACCTTAATTTATGACCGGTTACCACGTGGGTTTGGATACCGCCCCACCACGTGCAAATGGATGCGACGGCGCTGGCCTTCCCGACGCGTTGCCGCCGGAAAAAGCGCTCGGATTAATTCCAGTAGCGTTCCGGACTTGACGTTGGTTTGCACAAGGCGTCGCGGCGGATTTAAGAAATTGTTACGCGAGTTACGTTACCAGAAGAGCTGGTACCAGCGGTACGGTACGAAGAAAATAAGGTCCTCTGGGTATAAAGGTAATTATCAATGGTTATCTATTCAACTGCTGGTTTGAAGCAGCCCTCCATCCCAGTCTATCCTGCGCCAACACTTTTATTTGACTATAGCCTAAAGCCTTTATAATCAAAGAGTTATTTTAACTTAGCCTTACTATTCTCCGTTCGCTTAATAGCATGTTTAAAAATTGTTAATAATATTTAAATTATTTTTTTAAATTTTATTAATGTGGTGAGCGCCATCTATTTTTACATTGAAGAGGCACCATTTAAAATTAACCTCTCTAGAGGTTTGACAGATTGAACCAAACAAAACCTTATACTTAAGACCTTTTATGAGGCCATTTTTTAGGTCGATAACAAAAAGTGGCCCTGAAACTATCCTTAAACTATTTCTTATTAGTCTAGCTTTCATTTTATACCAGATTTAAAATAATCCATCGACGAAAAAAAAATTGTTTTCAACTTTTTATTTTTTTTAGTGTAGTGTTTGAACCAAGTTTATTAAAATTTTTAGATATTTTTACTCTAACTAATTTGGGTCTCTGATTTTAAAAGTAATATCAAACCCTAAAGAAAATAACTAGACATGATTTGACATGAGGTTACGTAACCTCATAAAGGTAATTACCTTTGTAGGCAACATTCGGTGTTTTTTAGATACCCTCCTTTAAGTGGCACAAAGCATACCAGGTGGGCCATTTAAACTATTACAAGTTGATATCTCAGAAACCGGAACATAAAGGTTTTTTAAATTCAGGGAGAGAGGGTAACTTAAAAAATTTAAATGGATAAATATTGTTTATTCATATTCAAAAAATAATAATAATAATAATAATAATAATAATAATAATAATAATAATAATAATAATAATAATAATGATAATAATAATTATAATAATAATAATAATAATAATAGACAGGTAGGCCACTCAGTATCTAAGGTCTTGGTGAGTAGCGCCACCACCTATCCGAGCCGGGGGACTTGAAATCGGACTGGCAGCCCCAGCAGTCCCTGAAGGAGATAATCCTTTCTCCTCAGATGCCAGACGTAGGTACTATTAAGGTTAACAGTCTGATAGTACCTTTTACTCTTGTTCCCAGACCAAGACGAAGGGGCCCTCACAATCGACCTCAACCGGATAGAGGTCAACGGCAAGGTGGTGGGGTCCAACCGGAGGAATTGCCCGATGATGACCGCGCGAATAATAAATGTCTTTATTAACCATTAAATTGCATGGTATGAGGCGAAGTTCAAATGAGTCGCACATGTAATCGTATACGATTTACATATCGATTGCGTAGAATGAAAAGCTCGTATATCGGTTTTCAATAAATTTGTCACTGACACTAAATGTCTTTGTCAAAACTTAAAAATGTAGGGGAGATTATATCACCATGTGCATATTTTTTTCTTGTAAGCCCTATTTTTCAAAAATAAATATATTTTACTTAAAATTTTGTCAGTATTCAAATTTGCTTTACATTTTGCTTTTGCACATTTAAGTAAAAAAATCTGTCTGTAGGTCTGTCGGTACACAACTTAAACTATAAATTTCCCGATTCAATTTTTTTTTTTGGTGATTATCGGGCCCGCGGGTTGGGAAAGTTTTTGGATGAAAATCTTGCATAACTTGAGAGAATCCGTAATAAACCAAAGAAGTGCATTGAAAAAACTAAATATAATGAGGAGTTAAAAGTTGTGATTCCAAAAATATATCATAATTTTTATGATGAACTTATTCACCTTAAATAATAATTATTAATTTTAATTTTTTCAATTTGTGGAAGGACAATCTTAAAAAAGATCGAATTTTTGCCCCTCCGATAAAAGTTTATTAATAGTATTGAATAGTTATTTTGGTTCCAAAATAACTAAAAAATATTTTTAAATTGTTAAAAATAATCAAATTTTTGCTCCTCCAATAGAGGTTATGTGATATTATAAAATAGTAAAAATACTTATTTAGCCAAAAACAATCGGGAACAATTTTAAAATGTGCTATTGCGTAATCATTTGAAAATGATCCACCCCAAATACCTTGTAAACTAAGCACAATATAAAAATTAACAATTATTTCATTTTGTGCTTAGTTTGCGAGGTATTTGGTGTGGATTATTTTCGAATGATCACCCTACCCTGTATTACGCAATAGCATATTTCAAAAATGTTCCCGATTGTTTTCGGCGAAGTATTTTTTACAATTATTTTAGGACAAAAATAACTATTTTATTTCAATTAACTTTTATTGGACGGGCAAAAATTCAATGATTTTTAACACTGCCTTTGCTTAATAAAGTTTAGATATAATATTCGTTAAAGAAGCTACCTTGGTTTTGCTTTTATTTATCGGTAATTAAAAAATTATCTGTGATCTCATCTCCCCTATAGTATAAAACTATTGACGTTCACATTCAATGTCAGTTTAAAAATTCAATATGTCAAAAAAATATCCGAGCTTTTCATTCTACGCGATCGATATGCCACACCAAGCTCTTCCACTTATTTTTTATTATAAATTCAGCATAAAAAGTTACATAATTTACCAAAAAAGTTTTTTTTTAACCGTCAAATTAAGCAGTTAAAAAAATAAATGTATGTATAATTTCGCCAAAAATGAAGTGACCTTTCAAATATTTTAGTATTTTTCTATATAATATTCAACATTCGATTTTTACCTGTGTGCGTCAGTAAAAAGTATATTTCGCGTGGTTCCGCGAATAGTTGCTTTTACAATATTCCTTGTTGGCGCAAAATTAAAGCAATTAATTTTACTATTTATTTTTGCAGTGTAGATGTAAAAATGCAATAATAAGATTTATTAGAGGGGAAATCATTTGACGAAATTATAAAGCAATCACTTCTGAGGTGAACATCATTAAAAATAGATTGAAATTTAAATGTCAAAATGTTTTAATATCCTCCTGAATATATTTAAACCAATAGAATCTATAATTTACTTGAGGCGTATATATACAGAGCGGTCCAAAAGTCACCCCCCTCCCTCTTAACTTTTGAACCAGTTGAGATATCGACTTCAAATTTGGAACTTTTAATTAAGACAACTTAAACTATCTTTTGGCATATATTTAATACTTTCAGCTCTTAAAATGTGGGCAGGGGGGCATGGAGGCACATTTTTTTTAAAGGAAAGGGGGGTCGTGTAATACATCATTTTAAAGCTTATAAAATTCTCCATTTAACTCCATATCTTTAAATTTTTAAAAATAAATATTTTTGGGTTTAAAATGGGGTTGAAAATGGGTATTAATGTCAAAATTCCTCTAAAAAAAACAAATAACTTTTTAAAAATGCCTAATTTCATCATAAAAAAATGTAAATTAAGCTTTTAAACTAATTTTAGTTGGCCTAAAGAAAAATTTATAAAAAAAACACTTAAAAAATGAATGTTTTAGCACAAAAAATTGAAAAATCAAAACCTTAAAAAACATTTTTAAAAAATTTAAAAATATTAGTTTAAATAGATAATTTTATAAGCTTTAAAATAATGTATCACACGACCCCCCTTTCCATTTAAAAAAATGTCCCCCATGCCCCCCTGTCCACATTTTAAGAGCTGAAAATATCAAATATATGCTAAAAGATAGTTTAAGTTGTCTTATTTAAGAGATCTAAATTTGAAGTCGATATCTCAACTCGTTCTAAAGTTAAAGGGAGGGGGGGGGGTAACTTATGGACCGCACTGTATATTTACAGTATTATTAATTTGAGCCATTTCGCCTCAATGATTATTTATATCGATAAAAAATTTAAAAAAGGAAATAAAATTAAAATGTTCTTATCAGGCGCACCTATTTCTAGATGCGCTGGTAAGGTATTGCGTTTAAAATAATACTTATCTGCTATATCTTCTTACCTAAAAAATATTATCAAAGTTTAAAATTTTTGCCTAAATAATAAGTTAACTCTTATTCAGTTTTTCGTTTCTTTTTTAATTATTTTAACGATTTTTGAAGAATTTTATTAAAAATTCTTTATTTAGGCAAAATTTTTAAACTTTGACAATTTAGCCGGGGGCTATTTTCCATAAGAAAGGTGCGGGGTTCTTTATCAATTCTGAAAATTCTTGCAGTCCTCTTAACATAAATTGGGTACAGTTGATTTCAACAAAACTGGAAAAGTGGGGTTAAGTAAAATTTCATGTTTTCCATAAAATTTAGTTGTGTGAATGTGGATTATTTAAATGGAGTTATGCCTGTTTGAAAAATATGGTTAGTTTAACCATGTCAAAAATCATATGTTATTCTATGCATTTGTGTTTAGTAAATACTATTTGGATTTTGAAGCGTATCTCTATTATTAATTACTGTATTTCTGCTCTAAAATATCCCTATTCTAAAATGTCTATTATTAAATCCCCTTATCAATATATTTTGTATCTAATAAACTTGTTTTAAATACCTTTATTTTTAAAAAACACTACTAGTATATTGGTCTCCTACAACTAGGTATTCCTCATAGTTCCTTAATTTAAAAATTATAATTATGGGTTTTACACCAGTATTCTTCGAGTATTCTTGTATTTCTGCTTTATCTCTCCCAATTTTAAAAAAATACACCAACATTTTTTGACTTTGACATTGATGTGGCAATAACAATATTGACACTAAATTTATTAACAAGTAAACAAATATTTGTCAAATGAGAGTAGTTCACAATGTAATTTTTTTTATAACCCCACTTTTCCAGTTTTGTTGAAATGAACTGTACCTACAATTGTTTTCATTGAATAAAAAAAAATATGGCAATTAAAGTGGATTCTTTAGTGTCTGCTCTTAAATAGCTAAATTTAATTTTAATGTAAGAAACGTTCCCATTAATATTCAAAAAATTCGCATTATGATTATCATTATCGTCCATAAACATTAATTTTAATTCAAATGAAACAAAGAGGGCAACTATCTCTGTTTTTATGGATTCAGATTACAAACATACTGAATACCAAGTTATAAATTATAATATTTTAGGCATTTTTTCATATACAAAGTTTATTACCCGTATCCCATATTTTAATTTATATTTTCATATTGCTGAAAAATCTACATAATATGTATATCAACGGAAGTCGTTTGCCAAAAGAAACAGGAGTAAAATGGATAGTTCTCCATTTTTATTGATAAAAAAAAATAATTTTATTTGGGAAAATATAATATAGACAGCCTTGTATAAACCTTTTATATAGCAAATAGAAATGTATTATAAATGGGAGGATTGCTGTAGTGGACTACCGCGTCGTACTTGACGAATTTACTACCCAAATCGCGTGAGTTCGATTCTCACCGGCGCCGATTTGCCTTTTTCAGTTAATTAATAATTGAAATTTGGCGAAGGCGTAAGTGAAGCGGACACTCCCTATAATAAATTGCTTCGAAAGTCAATTACAATAACAAAATAGCCGATGGTTCCCTCTACTACTAGCCCACACAAGTCCTGGACTTTTTTTTAGGGGATGAACGTATGAACCACTCGCTAACTCCCGAGGTCTATTAATAAGTATAGGCCGTCGCTTATGTATTGATTCTAGAGATATATTTACGGCAGCGCGTTGACTGGTACTTTATACGAAGCGGGTGTTACCACTCGCGTCTCTCCAGTGCTTGATATGATAATGTGCAGCACGCGCTGAATTTGATATGTCAAAAATAAAATGGCAAATGATTCCAACGATAGCTCCGACCCCATTAGTGTGAAATACAAAAATGTAAAACAGAAGCCATAAAACTACTAGATGATTACTTAAAAAATAGACTTCAAGCGGTCATGCTAAATGATGAGACGTCATCTTATAGATATCTGTTCTGCGGTGTACCACAAGGATCCATCCTGGGCCCTTTACTATTTATTATATATATTTTTTATTTTACATCTGCTTGTCTTTCAGCTATTCAACATTTTTATGCCGATGATAGTCAGGTAAAGTTATCATTTTTGCCTGATGAATCCGCTCAAGCAGTGGCTGCTTTAAATTATGATTTAAACAACATCTATGAAATGTCGAAAAAACATTGCCTTCTATTAAATACCAGCAAATCATTATCAATTTTATTCGGCAAAAAAAATCACAGAGAATCTTTTTTAAGTCAACATAGTCATAGTATTGTTATGAATAACGACGTGGTAAAATTCTGTGATAATGTAAAAAACCTAGGCTTGACGATGGATTCGGATTTGCGATTTACAAAGCACATATCTAAATGTCTAAATAAGGCCTACTTAAACTTAAGACTACTATATCAAAACAAAGAATATTTAACTAAATCTATTAAAGTTGTGCTTTGCGAATCCTTAGTCTTATCACATTTAAATTTCTGCGATATTGTTTATGGGCCAAGTTTAACACTTTATGATAAAAATCGTGTTCAAAAAATGCAAAACTCCTGTTTACGTTTTAAAAAATGTCTTACCTTACCAAAACACTTTTCTGCCTTGTTTACTCGTGCTTTTTCCTATCAAATGCCCAATATAATAAATAATCTCAACTTTGATTATGCTGTTATGAATTTGCAACAGTTTAAGGCAGAAATATTTGGAGTCGTATTATCAAAAGCAGTTTATAACTAAAAGTACTTTTGATTGTGTCAAAAATTATTGTTTTTTTTTTGTTCAAGTGACTAATATAAGATTTCATTGTTTTTTTTCTTTTTTGGTTTGGTGGTTTTAAAATTTATATTAATCTTAATCATAATATGTATATGTATGTCAATTAGTTTTATTAGGTATTATATTATTTTTAGTAAATGTAGGTAAATTTTGATATTTCACAGTTATTATATATTTCTTTTTTAAGGGTTAGGTGGAAGAATAGACATCACTTTTCGGATGCCATTCTGAAAAGGGGTGAACTAAATCTCGCCCTTTTGATAATTACAAATTATTGTATTATTATTTTTTTTTTAATAAAGACCTTTATTATTATTATTATTATTATTATTATTATTTGTTAAAAAATACGTCCTTTAGTTCGCTAGTATCAACATTGGTCAAAAAAAAACTAAATCTCGCCCTTTTGATAATTACAAATTATTGTATTATTATTTTTTTTTTAATAAAGACCTTTATTATTATTATTATTATTATTATTATTATTATTATTATTTGTTAAAAAATACGTCCTTTAGTTCGCTAGTATCAACATTGGTCAAAATTCCAACAACAACAAAATCCACGCGTATTTAAGTGAAAAAAAAACAAAGAAATGCCATTTTTCCGGCCAAAAACGGGTAAGAAAGGGTGAATAAAAAATAAATAACAAGCTTTTGGAAACAAAATTACACTAGCGAATACGCCAACATGATCTTCGACAAATTTCCGAAAGATTTAAGTCAAATGTTAAATAGTTTTTGTTTCAATCGCTGAAACCGTTTAGAAAAATAGCATTTTGAGAAAAACGACTTTGAAACACCTTACAACACTTTACTTACCTGCTTCCTTGTAACACCCAATATAGATTCCGGCCCCGTTCAGGCCATCCCTGATCCGAGTCTTGCATTTTCATTTCATTTTTTTTTCATTTATTTAATCATGATACAGGGTTTACATTCGTCAAAATATTATAAATTAAAAATAAATAAGGGACATTACAATAATATAAAAATAAACATTAAACGAGAAAAAAAATTTGGACCAAAGAAATTTGAACCAAACCTGCTGCTTTCTAGTCGTAGCATAGGAAGTCTAATGTTGTTACTTCTGGTGTTGCAGTCGTGAATATTAGTTTGCAGAGTGTACTTTTTGGGATTATGTTTTACATACAGTAAAGTAATGTATATGCAGAGAGAGGGGACAGTCATGATATTTAGTTCTTGTGCCGAACCTTATCTCGATACCCCAACCCAGTAATAACTCTTAGTACTTTTCTCTGCAGACCAAATATCCTTTCTACCCCTGATGCATGACCCCACACAATCAGACCATAATTTACCCTTGATTCAAAAAGCGCAAAATAGGCAACCCTCAATACCTCTAGAGAAACCATTTTTACTAGATTGCGAAAAACAAAGATTGTTTTTGACAGTGACTTTGACAGTTCCTCTGTGTGTTGTTTCCAGTTTAAATGTTGATCCAAAAATATGCCAAGGTACTTTACTTTATGGATTTTCAAAGTTAAACAGAGGTCGATGTCTAAAAATGCAAGTTCATCTGCCTTCTCGTTTCGGTGAATTCCACTATAACCCGGTACCCATACCGGTTGAACGTTTTTGGACCTTGCTAACTCTTCCAAGGCACTCCCTGATTAGAAATTCTAATAGTTTACAATTTCCATTTAAATAATAAATTAAATATATTATATTTTATATACTTACGTAATTTTTAAGTGTCAATAATTAATGTTACTTTACTTTTTTATTAAATTAAAGTATTAAAGGTTATACATTTTTTATTTGAATAAAATACGACACGTATTCCTGAAAATCAATACACAAACTTCGACCTATAATTATAATTATTAATAAGAGTTATTTACGGTGAGTTACCTTACTTACCTAATAGCCGCAGTAAACGGGGTATTGGTGGATAAAATGACTTTACAAGCCCATATAATATGTCAAATTTAAGTATCATTGGAATATATATTTTAACATTCGTTTACGAAATAAAGAATATTTATTTTTATTACGTAGTTATTTCCCATAAAATGGCTTTACGATGCCTATATTCTATTATAGAAGGTTACAAATTTTAATTAAAAATATTTTAGGATGGGTGAGCTACGCACTTTAAATAGTATATAAAGATAATAAATTACTTTAAACTAGTTTAAAGTAATTTTTGCACAACCAAGAGTAAAACCTAATTTTACGCTTTCATTTTTGGGACTAAACTTGCCGTTTTTCTCCCTAGGGTAAAAATCACGGCAACCTTGATAATATTAAAATATTATACTTACTATGTGCTGTTATGATCTGAATATTTTATATGTTGTTAAAATTTTAAAATAATATTTCTTTAATATTGCGCTATGATACAATCTGGCTTCACGAGATTCGGCTTCGGAAGAGTTCGGTGTGTCCTACATTTGATCGGACCCCTCCTCGGTACTTCTTGTCGGTATAACTTAAAAGTTGTCTAGTAGTCCAAATTGTTTATAAAAATTGAATTTATGGTTAAAATGATCGTTTCAGATGTCAGAAATAGCAATTAGTTTGCAAATTGATGAGACTGAAACTCTTTTGTCGGGGTAATTAAATATGCGCGGTATCTTTGTAGATATTTTGCGCTAATAGCATTGTCAAATAAATTTAACTAGTGACCTTCTTATTAGCTATATAAACTCATGAAAAGATTCATTTTTATCCAGTTTTAGTTAGACTGCCTCTACGCCAGTTTCAAAAGTGAAAATGTAGTTTCTGTAAGAATTAATTTTGAGATTTATTCTTGAATTTAAAATAGTTTTTAAACTTAGAAAAATTTTGAGACTCGTTATATTATACATAAAAATAATTTTGGACACTTATAAATATTGATAGTATGAACACTGATAGAAATTTTGACGAATATTAATTACTTTGAAAAATATTTTGTAAAATAATTTAAATGACTTATACGAACCAGTTTAAATATACACTAAGAAAAATGTGGAAAATAAATTGGGATTTGAAAATGATTGCGAATAGTTGGGATTTCAAACATAGAATGTTTTAAGTTAGAAGTATTTAATGGAAAACTAATATTTAATGGAAATTACAATTTAAGGGCTTTGCATAGAAATAGGACTTAGAAGTAAAAATTGATCTTTCATGTTCTTGGAGAATTTATTCACATTTATTTAATATATTATTCTTAAGTTAAGAAGAAATCGTTTTATCTGTTTCCTAAGCGCCGTCTCCTAGAATACCCGCTCCCGAATAAAGTGATAAGTGGTTAAGTATATTCTCCGCTCGGGTATACTTTAAATATGACAGAAGATTAGATGGCCAACCTAAATGAGTAAATTATAATGAAAGTTATAATTAACCGCACGGCTATAACCGAATTATATACTATCACTAAATTAGTGATCGAATTTTCAACTTCACTACAGTGCTTTGCTGGTTCAAAAATTAGGTTTGGTGGTGTTTTGTAATAAATTAGCGATTCAAACCAATTTATTTGATTTAAACAAAGGAAAAAATAACATTGTTATAACAATTTATACATAACTTAAAATTTATCATCTTCGTCCATTTTTTTGACTTTTGTTTCAACCATATTTAAAAACAATTAAAATCGCGATAGTCATGAAACTGACTTTTCGCAATTTACAGGCATCTTAAATAAATTACGAAAATAAAACAACCGATTTTAGACGCGTGGTTTTTAATTTTAATTTTATCTACCTACCTAAATTATGTTTGGTCCTGCAAAAAATAGTGTATATACCTCAGGACTAAACTTGGCTGTTTTAGTCCCTTGCATTTCTGTTTCCCTCGCTTGCTCAGGAAACACTAATTCAGCGGGACTAAAACAGCCAGTTTAGTCCCTTGGTATATAAATAACTATTATTATCTTATTATACTATTTACAGTGCTTAGTATTAAAGGGTTATTTGGAAATTTTCAGAAAAATCAATTTCTTTGAGGGTAAGAAAAAAAAAATATTTTTTTTATCAAAATTTTCCCTTTTGAAAAAAAATGTTTTTTTTTTTATCAAGAAACTTGATTTTTTGTTTTGTAGACCCAAATTTTAAAAATATTTTGTTTTTAAACATTTTTTTCATATAGAAAAAAAAAATTTTTCAACTCCGCGCAAGGAATGGATTTTTATTATCAGATTCACTTTCAGCAAACCCCAATATACCAATATTCACGAAAACTACCCCCGCCTCTCAGGGGGTGGATTTAGAAAAAATGTGTTTTAAGATTTAGTTTTAGCGACCTCAAAAAACGCATTATGTCAATTTTCAAGAAAACTACCCCCCACCACTTGGGGGGGTGGAGATAGAATTTTTTTAATTTTTAGATTTTGTTTCAGCAACCCTAAAAACCCCTATATAGCAATTTTCAATTTTTTGTAAAATAAATCCCCATTTGCCCCCCTTGCCGCACACCAATGTTCACCAAAAACAATCCCGAGCGAGAACTTTTGGTCACATACCTGTATGCCAAATTTCAAGTCCCCATTGACACAAAAAAATTGTCGGTCGATCGTTCGGTCAGTCGATCGGTCGGTCGATAGGTCGGTCTATTGATTATTGACTATTGACTATTGACTATCGGTCGGTCTATCGGTCGGTCGGTTGATCGGTCGGTCGATTGGTCGTTCTGTCCGGGAAATCTTGTGTGCACGATAACTTAAGAACGCTTTAAGCTAGAGACTTGAAATTTAGTATACAGGTATGTTACCAAAATTTCTCGCTCGGGATTGACGAACATTGGGGTGCGGCAAGGGTGGCAAATGGGGTAAAATACATTTTTTTACAAAAAATTGAAAATTGCTATATAGGGGTTTTTAAGGTAGCTGAAACTGAATCTGATGATAACCTTTATCTAACTCTACCCCCGCGGAGGTAGGGGGTAAATATTTTTAATATTTTCGTCAAAATCGGTATATAGGGGTTTTTGGGGTCGACGAATCTGATTCTGATAATATTTTTTTTCTAATTTCACTCCCTGACGGCGGGGGTAGTTTTCGTTAAAATTGGTATATTGGGGCTTTTTACGAGTGGAAGTGAAAATGGGAAAGCTCTTTTACTGGGCAGTGTATTTAGATTTTTTTTATATTTACTAATAATTGATAGCGTGACATACTTATTTAAGTTGATACCGTCCATTGTGAAGGATTGCGATGATGTATAAGGGTGTTCTAAATACTTAATAGTATATTAAGGTACTAGTTTCATAACATACGTTTTTAGCGCACGAGTACAAGTTTAGAAAACGAGCCACTTGCGGCGAGTTTTCTAAAGTACTAGTGCGCTAAAAACGTGTTATGAAACGATTGCTTTATACAATTTTTTCTATTTTGCTCTAAAATTAAAAAAAAACTTACATTTAAATTGATGACTGATTTAGGGATTTTTGTTTTGGATTGGCATTACAGTTTACACCATGTTTAAAATTCTAAGAACAAATGATATTTTGATATATTTTATAGTCTTCTCTTTTTTACTGCAATTAACCAAGCCACAATTTTAACATGGTAAAAATAACCTAAACACAAAATTTTGTAGAAAATTCAACTTTAAAGCGACATTGACATTTGCACGGAAAACGTCAAGCGCTAGGCCAGGTCTGTTGCCAACCCAAAAGAACAAAAAGTACAGACCTCTTATGGGCCTAAAAGAACACGCAAAATGCGTGTGATTGTGAGCTTATAAGAGTCGCAAAATAGAAAAAAATAGTTTAACGTAATTACTGGAAGTTCCCTTAAATTGTCTTACTAGATACATTAAGTTTTTATCAAAGTTTAAAGTGCACATTAATTTTGTTCTGTCACTTTGCCAATTGACCAAATCTGGAACTACTTTTGGATCTGATTGTCCGCATTTCGGTCTATACTGGGTTTCTCTAAACTAATCAGAACAAAGAATTTAAATAGGACAAATATTTCTTATATTCTAGTTTAGTTATACAGAGTGTCCCGGTGGGTTTGGACTTTTGGACACGGTCCTACGACACTACAGTTTTTCTTTCAGTGCGAAGTAAGTCTACGGAGACCGGTAGCATGATATCATGATGAAGCAGAACATTCTTAGTTATTAAAAAATGGCGACCTCTTAACCATGTTTAAAATATGGTGATCTTTTAAAAATATGGAACCTTTTTAGCCCTTAAACAAGTTTTGTATCCTGAAAGACATAGACTTAATATTTGAAAATTCTTGCGTACTAAAATTGTGTTTTTTTTTTAATAAGCGAGTGCCCGTTTAAGGGTTAAAAATAGTGACCTTCTAAAAACATGGCGACGTTTTAAAAATATGGTTACTATATAGACTCTGAATTTTGGTTTAAGGTTTTATGTCCTCACGAAACATGAAACCAAAATTCAAATATCCCCATGGGGATATTATTATTATGAAGGACACCATATTTTTAAAAGGTCACCATGGGGCCCCATGACCTTTTAAAAATATGGTATGCTTCATAAAGGACGGTGGTCTCAAAGGGTTAAGAATAGAATAGAATAGAATAGAATAGAATAGAGGAGAATATTTATTAATGTTTAACACAGAAAGTATTGTACACACTTCAAGTTTTAATATTAAAAAATGTTTGTAATTAAGAATAAATTAAAAATAAGTTTAAAAAGTTTGAAAATACATTATTTTTTGTTTAAATAATGGTAACAGTAAAAATTTTAATGTCAGCATTGCGAAAGTGGGGAGGCAGTACATTAAAGAACTTGACACAATAGTAGTTGGTTCCAGATGATGTCCACCTTAGCCTCAAAAAACGAGGGTTAATATTCGTCAAGTATCTAGTGTCCTGGTTATGCACAGAGCTCTGTTGCGCGAAATTTTGCACATTTTTCTTTACATACAGCAAACATTCTAATATGAACAAACAGGGGAATGTAAGCACACCCAGCCTGACAAAGCTTACCCTACAGTCATCCCTATAGCCTAGTCCATCCATGATTCGCACTGCTCTCCTCTGCAACCCAACAATCCTATCCGAGGAGGAAGAATGACCCCATACCAAAATGCCATAACTGAGGAAGGACTGGATTGCAAAGAAATATACAGTACGAAGTACACTTTTGGACAATGAGCAAGAAAGACTGCGTAAAAGGTAACAGCCCTGACTCAGCCTGCTAGCAACCGCATCCCCATGCTTGGTCCATATCAGTTTTGAGTCTATGTGCAAACCCAGAAATTTTGTGCACTGTGCATAACCATCGACAACAAAGCGACTCAAAGTAAAGATCATATTGACAGTCTTATCATTGTTTAAACAAAGTCTGTTGGAGTTAAACCATACCTTGGCCCTCGACTGCGCCTCACCGTTGGCTCGAACTGCGACGTTTAAGCAATTGTGTTTTATATTAAAAGAAGTGTCATCCGCAAATAGGGTGACATTATCAATATCTGCCTCCAGGTTCTCGGTGTCTATGTCAGAATAAGGAGTTATATCAGTTACTACATCAATAGTACTTTCAAGAATATTATCAGGTAGGTCATTTATATAAACTAAAAAAAGAAAAGGGCCAAAATGAGACCCTTGAGGTACTCCAATGTCAATAAGAACTTAATCTGAGAAGACACCTTCGACGAGGACGAGCTGTGTCCTGGGGAGCAGATAAGACAATATCAGTCTACATGTTTCTGGCGAAAACCCATAATAATAAAGCTTGCGCAGTAAAATCAACGGCGACACACAGTCAAAAGCTTTGCTTAGGTCAAAAAAAGTAGCAGCTGCAAATTCTCCCTTTTCAAAACAATCAAGTATAGTGTCAATAAATGACAATATAGCACCCGTTGTGGAAAGGTTTTTTCGAAAGCCGAATTGATGGTTTGAGAGCAAATTGTTACTTTCAAAGTATTCCACAGCTTGCACCAAGAGAAGCTTTTCGTAAACCTTTGACAAAACTGGTAACAAAGCAATAGGCCTAAAGTTGGTAGGATCATCCTTACTGCCCTTTTTATGGACAGGAATGATGATTGCCTTTTTAAGCACTGTTGGAAAAATCTTAGCTTGTATGCACTGATTTAACAGTTTTGTCAAAGGAATAATCAAAGCATTCTTGATGCTTTTTAAATGTCTATATTTAAACCAAAAATATCCTTGCTCTTACTCTGTTTAAGACCATCAATAGTATCTTGCACTTCGTTGAAAGTAACCTCTCTGAAGCTAACCCCTACCCTACACTTTAAATAAAAAATTTAAGACTCATATCAAGTCTCACGCCTCTAGATATAAACATTCTAAATTTTTTAAAATATTTTCAAAAATAGTATTGAAAATGCAGTATATAAATAGAGGACATTTTTGCTATGGTATACTTATTAAAATTTACCAGTTTAATTAACATAAACCTTTTAATTGAAAAGAATTCAAATAAAATATTTTAAAATACAAAATGAAACATAAACTATATATCTTAGTTTCCTGTTTATTAAGTTTGGCACTTTTCCAAAAGATATTCTTTTCAATTTAATAAATATAATAAATACAATGTATTTATTTAATTGATTGAGTCCATATAGGTTACTGAACAAATAATAATTATCTTCTTCTACTAAAATTAACAAAATTTTTACGAATTTTAAGGTCACGTATTTATTATAAAATAAATAAGGGGCTGTCCATATATTACGTAACGCAATTTTTCAAAAAATGACCCCATCCCCCCCCTGTGTAACAAACTGTAACATTTACCAACCCCCCCCCCCCTCGCCCTGTGGTTACATATATACATATTTATTATAATAATGTACTTAAACGAAAAAATTACTCAAACTTTAAAAAAATATTCATAATCAATATCACACAGGGAAAAAATACTAGGTACCTCTTTTTAGACTAAGTGTCACACATGACACGTATATTTTTTATGCACAGGTACACAAAATAGTACATACATTGGTGTTCTGTGAGTACACATTCCGCGCGAAAATGTATCATCGCCGATGGTTCATCGGCAAGATCACGCAAGAACAGGGCCGTAAGATTTTTTTTTTTAATATCAATGTCAACAGTTTTTTTACTGATTACAATATTATTTAAATATGCATAGTTTCGTCAATTTTTGTGTGAAAAGGGGAATTATGGGCCACTAAATAGTAATTTATGTTGAAATAAAAATACATCTGCCTAGCTTAGGAAATAAACATTAAATTTATTAAATTTCGTCACGTAACGTTTACCTAGATCCCCCCCCCTCCCCCCTGTCACAAACTCTAACAATTTCTCTGAGCCCCTCCCCCCCTAGGCGCGTTACGTAATATATGGACAGCCCCTAATAGGCAATTTTTTTTTATTATTTGACGGTATAATTTCATAAAAAATCTGCCAAGGCCTTTCAAATCGTTAGCAATTCATCATCAGGGCTGGCATTGTCAGTGCCTGGACAAAATTGCATAGGAACTAATTAAGCACATAATAAATTACACAAGTAGAAAGTAAAAACGGTTAAAAAACTAAATTAAAATTGAAAATAGAGCGCGATCGAAATGTAAACAAATACTTCAGTATTTGTTTAAGGTAAACTTTTTTTGATTTCTAGGAAAAACTAAAAACATCCGCTACAAATTCTAAATAGCTTTTAAAATGAATCTAATTTTGTATTTGTGTATTTGAAATGGGGTCCGAAATTTTAAGGGGCGATTCTACGTCGTAAGGGAGCTAAGCCCCTTTGAAAGTTGTTATTTAATAACTCAGGAACCCTTTGATATATAGAAACGAGATTTTGCTCGTAAATTAATCTTAATAAGGTTAATCTTCGCATGTTACTTTCATGTACTTATTTTAACCAGGGGTAAGCGAAACGGGGAGGCCTTATCAGTTTTTTGTCCAAAACTTTTTTCTGTGTAACTTTTTTGTAATTTTATATCTAGAATATGATTTTCAAGGTCAAAATACATAAAAAAAGGTACTCTTAATGTAATACTCTAGGATCAACCGTTTTCGATAAAAATTCATTTGAATGTGAAATTTTACGGTCCGAGGACGATAAATTAAATACTAAAATATTGAAAACCAAAATTTCAATCATGCAGGGTTATTCTATAACAAAAACTAAGAAAAAAAGTTTCTATACATGTAGGTCGAAAAATCGCTTTTAAAGCTACTATGGCGCTTTAAAAATGGAGCAGACCATAGCTCCCTTAGGATTGACGCGTGTGAAGTTAGCGGCCAGACTTGGCGGCCATTATTTCCGAACATAGCCGAATGTAATAGACCTAATTTCAAAGACAGTATAATGTATAAATTATATCTTTTGTTGTAAATGAGCGTACATAACCAAGTAATACTATATATACAGGGCGACATTTGTCTCGTGGACCGCAGAAAACAATAAATTTATTTTTTTGGTGCTTTTGTCGAAATCTATACATTGTATCTAAACCAAATTTTTATGTAAAATAGCCCACTGACCCACTACCAAAATGGTACTATATACAGGGCGACAGTTGCCGTGTGAACCGCAGAAAATAATAAATTTGGGTTTTTGGCTGCTGGCGATTTCATCGAAATCTATGCATTGTATCTAAACTAAAGTGTTATGTAAAATAGCCTACAGGCCCACTATTAAAATGGTACTATATACAGGGCAACAGTTGCCGTCGGGTCCCCAGAAAATAATAAATGTGTTTTTTTGGCCGCTGGCGATTTTATCGAAATCTATGCATTGTATCCAAACTAAATTTTTATGTAAAATAGCCCACTGCCCCACTACCAAAATGATACTATATACAGGGCAACAGTTGCCGTCTGGACTGCAGAAAATAATAAATTTGGTTTTTTGGCTGCTGGCGATTTTATCGAAATCTATGCATTGTATCCAAACTAAATTTTTATGTAAAATAGTCCACTGGCCCACTACCAAAATGATACTATATACAGGGCAACAGTTGCCGTCTGGACTGCAGAAAATAATAAATTTGGTTTTTTGGCTGCTGGCGATTTTATCGAAATCTATGCATTGTATCTAAACTAAATTTTTATGTAAAATAGCCCACTGGCCCACTACCAAAATGATACTATATACAGGGCAACAGTTGCCGTCTGGACCGCAGAAAATAATAAATTTGGTTTTTTGGTTGCTTGCGATTTTATCGAAATCTATGCATTGTATCTAAACTAAATTTTTATGTAAAATAGCCCACTGGCCCACTACCAAAATGATACTATATACAGGGCAACAGTTGCCGTCTGGACTGCAGAAAATAATAAATTTGGTTTTTTGGCTGCTGGCGATTTTATCGAAATCTATGCATTGTATCTAAACTAAATTTTTATGTAAAATAGCCCACTGGCCCACTACCAAAATGATACTATATACAGGGCAACAGTTGCCGTCTGGACTGCAGAAAATAAAAATTTTGGTTTTTTGGCTGCTGGCGATTTTATCGAAATCTATGCATTGTATCCAAACTAAATTTTTATGTAAAATAGCCCACTGGCCCACTACCAAATTGGTCCTATATACAGGGCAACAGTTGCCGTCTGGACCGCAGAAAATAATAAATTTGGTTTTTTGGTTGCTGGCGATTTTATCGAAATCTATGCATTGTATCCAAACTAAATTTTTATGTAAAATAGCCCACTGCCCCACTACCAAAATGATACTATATACAGGGCAACAGTTGCCGTCTGGACTGCAGAAAATAATAAATTTGGTTTTTTGGCTGCTGGCGATTTTATCGAAATCTATGCATTGTATCCAAACTAAATTTTTATGTAAAATAGTCCACTGGCCCACTACCAAAATGATACTATATACAGGGCAACAGTTGCCGTCTGGACTGCAGAAAATAATAAATTTGGTTTTTTGGCTGCTGGCGATTTTATCGAAATCTATGCATTGTATCTAAACTAAATTTTTATGTAAAATAGCCCACTGGCCCACTACCAAAATGATACTATATACAGGGCAACAGTTGCCGTCTGGACCGCAGAAAATAATAAATTTGGTTTTTTGGTTGCTGGCGATTTTATCGAAATCTATGCATTGTATCTAAACTAAATTTTTATGTAAAATAGCCCACTGGCCCACTACCAAAATGATACTATATACAGGGCAACAGTTGCCGTCTGGACTGCAGAAAATAATAAATTTGGTTTTTTGGCTGCTGGCGATTTTATCGAAATCTATGCATTGTATCTAAACTAAATTTTTATGTAAAATAGCCCACTGGCCCACTACCAAAATGATACTATATACAGGGCAACAGTT
>OY294045.1:90501796-90595288 GCA_958510825.1 Brachypterus glaber | reverse complement strand
AGACGGCAACTGTTGCCCTGTATATAGTATCATTTTGGTAGTGGGCCAGTGGGCTATTTTACATAAAAATTTAGTTTAGATACAATGCATAGATTTCGATAAAATCGCCAGCAACCAAAAAACCAAATTTATTATTTTCTGCGGTCCAGACGGCAACTGTTGCCCTGTATATAGTATCATTTTGGTAGTGGGCCAGTGGGCTATTTTACATAAAAATTTAGTTTAGATACAATGCATAGATTTCGATAAAATCGCCAGCAGCCAAAAAACCAAATTTATTATTTTCTGCAGTCCAGACGGCAACTGTTGCCCTGTATATAGTATCATTTTGGTAGTGGGCCAGTGGACTATTTTACATAAAAATTTAGTTTGGATACAATGCATAGATTTCGATAAAATCGCCAGCAACCAAAAAACCAAATTTATTATTTTCTGCGGTCCAGACGGCAACTGTTGCCCTGTATATAGGACCAATTTGGTAGTGGGCCAGTGGGCTATTTTACATAAAAATTTAGTTTGGATACAATGCATAGATTTCGATAAAATCGCCAGCAGCCAAAAAACCAAAATTTTTATTTTCTGCAGTCCAGACGGCAACTGTTGCCCTGTATATAGTATCATTTTGGTAGTGGGCCAGTGGGCTATTTTACATAAAAATTTAGTTTAGATACAATGCATAGATTTCGATAAAATCGCCAGCAGCCAAAAAACCAAATTTATTATTTTCTGCAGTCCAGACGGCAACTGTTGCCCTGTATATAGTATCATTTTGGTAGTGGGCCAGTGGGCTATTTTACATAAAAATTTAGTTTAGATACAATGCATAGATTTCGATAAAATCGCCAGCAGCCAAAAAACCAAATTTATTATTTTCTGCAGTCCAGACGGCAACTGTTGCCCTGTATATAGTATCATTTTGGTAGTGGGCCAGTGGACTATTTTACATAAAAATTTAGTTTGGATACAATGCATAGATTTCGATAAAATCGCCAGCAGCCAAAAAACCAAATTTATTATTTTCTGCAGTCCAGACGGCAACTGTTGCCCTGTATATAGTATCATTTTGGTAGTGGGGCAGTGGGCTATTTTACATAAAAATTTAGTTTGGATACAATGCATAGATTTCGATAAAATCGCCAGCGGCCAAAAAAACACATTTATTATTTTCTGGGGACCCGACGGCAACTGTTGCCCTGTATATAGGACCAATTTGGTAGTGGGTCAGTGGGCTATTTTACATAAAAATTTGGTTTAGATACAATGCATAGATTTCGATAAAATCGCCAGCAACCAAAAAACCAAATTTATTATTTTCTGCGGTCCAGACGGCAACTGTTGCCCTGTATATAGGACCAATTTGGTAGTGGGCCAGTGGGCTATTTTACATAAAAATTTAGTTTGGATACAATGCATAGATTTCGATAAAATCGCCAGCAACCAAAAAACCAAATTTATTATTTTCTGCGGTCCAGACGACAACTGTTGCCCTGTATATAGTATCATTTTGGTAGTGGGCCAGTGGGCTATTTTACATAAAAATTTGGTTTAGATACAATGCATAGATTTCGATAAAATCGCCAGCAGCCAAAAAACCAAATTTATTATTTTCTGCAGTCCAGACGGCAACTGTTGCCCTGTATATAGTATCATTTTGGTAGTGGGCCAGTGGGCTATTTTACATAAAAATTTAGTTTGGATACAATGCATAGATTTCGATAAAATCGCCAGCAGCCAAAAAACCAAAAATTTTATTTTCTGCAGTCCAGACGGCAACTGTAGCCCTGTATATAGTATCATTTTGGTGGTGGGCCAGTGGGCTATTTTACATAAAAATTTAGTTTGGATACAATGCATAGATTTCGATAAAATCGCCAGCGGCCAAAAAAACACATTTATTATTTTCTGGGGACCCGACGGCAACTGTTGCCCTGTATATAGTACCATTTTAATAGTGGGCCTGTAGGCTATTTTACATAACAATTTAGTTTAGATACAATGCATAGATTTCGATGAAATCGCCAGCAGCCAAAAACCCAAATTTATTATTTTCTGCGGTTGACACGGCAACTGTCGCCCTGTATATAGTACCATTTTGGTAGTGGGTCAGTGGGCTATTTTACATAAAAATTTGGTTTAGATACAATGCATAGATTTCGATAAAATCGCCAGCAGCCAAAAAACCAAATTTATTATTTTCTGCAGTCCAGACGGCAACTGTTGCCCTGTATATAGTATCATTTTGGTAGTGGGCCAGTGGGCTATTTTACATAAAAATTTAGTTTGGATACAATGCATAGATTTCGATAAAAACGCCAGCAGCCAAAAAACCAAAAATTTTATTTTCTGCAGTCCAGACGGCAACTGTTGCCCTGTATATAGGACCAATTTGGTAGTGGGCCAGTGGGCTATTTTACATAAAAATTTAGTTTGGATACAATGCATAGATTTCTATAAAATCGCCAGCAGCCAAAAAACCAAATTTATTATTTTCTGCGGTTCACACGGCAACTGTCGCCCTGTATATAGTACCATTTTGGTAGTGGGTCAGTGGGCTATTTTACATAAAAATTTGGTTTAGATACAATGCATAGATTTCGATAAAATCGCCAGCAGCCAAAAAACCAAATTTATTATTTTCTGCAGTCCAGACGGCAACTGTTGCCCTGTATATAGTATCATTTTGGTAGTGGGCCAGTGGGCTATTTTACATAAAAATTTAGTTTGGATACAATGCATAGATTTCGATAAAAACGCCAGCAGCCAAAAAACCAAAAATTTTATTTTCTGCAGTCCAGACGGCAACTGTTGCCCTGTATATAGGACCAATTTGGTAGTGGGCCAGTGGGCTATTTTACATAAAAATTTAGTTTGGATACAATGCATAGATTTCGATAAAATCGCCAGCAACCAAAAAACCAAATTTATTATTTTCTGCGGTCCAGACGACAACTGTTGCCCTGTATATAGTATCATTTTGGTAGTGGGCCAGTGGGCTATTTTACATAAAAATTTGGTTTAGATACAATGCATAGATTTCGATAAAATCGCCAGCAGCCAAAAAACCAAATTTATTATTTTCTGCAGTCCAGACGGCAACTGTTGCCCTGTATATAGTATCATTTTGGTAGTGGGCCAGTGGGCTATTTTACATAAAAATTTAGTTTGGATACAATGCATAGATTTCGATAAAAACGCCAGCAGCCAAAAAACCAAAAATTTTATTTTCTGCAGTCCAGACGGCAACTGTTGCCCTGTATATAGGACCAATTTGGTAGTGGGCCAGTGGGCTATTTTACATAAAAATTTAGTTTGGATACAATGCATAGATTTCGATAAAATCGCCAGCAGCCAAAAAACCAAATTTATTATTTTCTGCGGTTCACACGGCAACTGTCGCCCTGTATATAGTACCATTTTGGTAGTGGGTCAGTGGGCTATTTTACATAAAAATTTGGTTTAGATACAATGCATAGATTTCGATAAAATCGCCAGCAACCAAAAAACCAAATTTATTATTTTCTGCGGTCCAGACGGCAACTGTTGCCCTGTATATAGGACCAATTTGGTAGTGGGCCAGTGGGCTATTTTACATAAAAATTTAGTTTGGATACAATGCATAGATTTCGATAAAATCGCCAGCAGCCAAAAAACCAAAATTTTTATTTTCTGCAGTCCAGACGGCAACTGTTGCCCTGTATATAGTATCATTTTGGTAGTGGGCCAGTGGGCTATTTTACATAAAAATTTAGTTTAGATACAATGCATAGATTTCGATAAAATCGCCAGCAGCCAAAAAACCAAATTTATTATTTTCTGCAGTCCAGACGGCAACTGTTGCCCTGTATATAGTATCATTTTGGTAGTGGGCCAGTGGGCTATTTTACATAAAAATTTAGTTTAGATACAATGCATAGATTTCGATAAAATCGCCAGCAGCCAAAAAACCAAAATTTTTATTTTCTGCAGTCCAGACGGCAACTGTTGCCCTGTATATAGTATCATTTTGGTAGTGGGCCAGTGGGCTATTTTACATAAAAATTTAGTTTAGATACAATGCATAGATTTCGATAAAATCGCCAGCAGCCAAAAAACCAAATTTATTATTTTCTGCAGTCCAGACGGCAACTGTTGCCCTGTATATAGTATCATTTTGGTAGTGGGCCAGTGGGCTATTTTACATAAAAATTTAGTTTAGATACAATGCATAGATTTCGATAAAATCGCCAGCAGCCAAAAAACCAAATTTATTATTTTCTGCAGTCCAGACGGCAACTGTTGCCCTGTATATAGTATCATTTTGGTAGTGGGCCAGTGGACTATTTTACATAAAAATTTAGTTTGGATACAATGCATAGATTTCGATAAAATCGCCAGCAGCCAAAAAACCAAATTTATTATTTTCTGCAGTCCAGACGGCAACTGTTGCCCTGTATATAGTATCATTTTGGTAGTGGGGCAGTGGGCTATTTTACATAAAAATTTAGTTTGGATACAATGCATAGATTTCGATAAAATCGCCAGCGGCCAAAAAAACACATTTATTATTTTCTGGGGACCCGACGGCAACTGTTGCCCTGTATATAGGACCAATTTGGTAGTGGGTCAGTGGGCTATTTTACATAAAAATTTGGTTTAGATACAATGCATAGATTTCGATAAAATCGCCAGCAACCAAAAAACCAAATTTATTATTTTCTGCGGTCCAGACGGCAACTGTTGCCCTGTATATAGGACCAATTTGGTAGTGGGCCAGTGGGCTATTTTACATAAAAATTTAGTTTGGATACAATGCATAGATTTCGATAAAATCGCCAGCAACCAAAAAACCAAATTTATTATTTTCTGCGGTCCAGACGACAACTGTTGCCCTGTATATAGTATCATTTTGGTAGTGGGCCAGTGGGCTATTTTACATAAAAATTTGGTTTAGATACAATGCATAGATTTCGATAAAATCGCCAGCAGCCAAAAAACCAAATTTATTATTTTCTGCAGTCCAGACGGCAACTGTTGCCCTGTATATAGTATCATTTTGGTAGTGGGCCAGTGGGCTATTTTACATAAAAATTTAGTTTGGATACAATGCATAGATTTCGATAAAATCGCCAGCAGCCAAAAAACCAAAAATTTTATTTTCTGCAGTCCAGACGGCAACTGTTGCCCTGTATATAGTATCATTTTGGTGGTGGGCCAGTGGGCTATTTTACATAAAAATTTAGTTTGGATACAATGCATAGATTTCGATAAAATCGCCAGCGGCCAAAAAAACACATTTATTATTTTCTGGGGACCCGACGGCAACTGTTGCCCTGTATATAGTACCATTTTAATAGTGGGCCTGTAGGCTATTTTACATAACAATTTAGTTTAGATACAATGCATAGATTTCGATGAAATCGCCAGCAGCCAAAAACCCAAATTTATTATTTTCTGCGGTTGACACGGCAACTGTCGCCCTGTATATAGTACCATTTTGGTAGTGGGTCAGTGGGCTATTTTACATAAAAATTTGGTTTAGATACAATGCATAGATTTCGATAAAATCGCCAGCAACCAAAAAACCAAATTTATTATTTTCTGCGGTCCAGACGGCAACTGTTGCCCTGTATATAGGACCAATTTGGTAGTGGGCCAGTGGGCTATTTTACATAAAAATTTAGTTTGGATACAATGCATAGATTTCGATATAATCGCCAGCAACCAAAAAACCAAATTTATTATTTTCTGCGGTCCAGACGACAACTGTTGCCCTGTATATAGTATCATTTTGGTAGTGGGCTATTTTACATAAAAATTTGGTTTAGATACAATGCATAGATTTCGATAAAATCGTCAGCAGCCAAAAAACCAAATTTATTATTTTCTGCAGTCCAGACGGCAACTGTTGCCCTGTATATAGTATCATTTTGGTAGTGGGCCAGTGGGCTATTTTACATAAAAATTTAGTTTGGATACAATGCATAGATTTAGATAAAAACGCCAGCAGCCAAAAAACCAAAAATTTTATTTTCTGCAGTCCAGACGGCAACTGTTGCCCTGTATATAGGACCAATTTGGTAGTGGGCCAGTGGGCTATTTTACATAAAAATTTAGTTTGGATACAATGCATAGATTTCGATAAAATCGCCAGCAGCCAAAAAACCAAAATTTTTATTTTCTGCAGTCCAGACGGCAACTGTTGCCCTGTATATAGTATCATTTTGGTAGTGGGCCAGTGGGCTATTTTACATAAAAATTTAGTTTAGATACAATGCATAGATTTCGATAAAATCGCCAGCAGCCAAAAAACCAAATTTATTATTTTCTGCAGTCCAGACGGCAACTGTTGCCCTGTATATAGTAGCATTTTGGTAGTGGGCCAGTGGGCTATTTTACATAAAAATTTAGTTTAGATACAATGCATAGATTTCGATAAAATCGCCAGCAACCAAAAAACCAAATTTATTATTTTCTGCGGTCCAGACGGCAACTGTTGCCCTGTATATAGTATCATTTTGGTAGTGGGCCAGTGGGCTATTTTACATAAAAATTTAGTTTAGATACAATGCATAGATTTCGATAAAATCGCCAGCAGCCAAAAAACCAAATTTATTATTTTCTGCAGTCCAGACGGCAACTGTTGCCCTGTATATAGTATCATTTTGGTAGTGGGCCAGTGGACTATTTTACATAAAAATTTAGTTTGGATACA
The DNA here is from genome assembly GCA_958510825.1 of Brachypterus glaber. NCBI lineage: Eukaryota > Metazoa > Arthropoda > Insecta > Coleoptera > Kateretidae > Brachypterus > Brachypterus glaber. Next base: position 90,588,597 of record OY294045.1, on the reverse strand, counting down.
ATGCATAGATTTCGATAAAATCGCCAGCAGCCAAAAAAACAAATTTATTATTTTCTGCAGTCCAGACGGCAACTGTTGCCCTGTATATAGTATCATTTTGGTAGTGGGGCAGTGGGCTATTTTACATAAAAATTTAGTTTGGATACAATGCATAGATTTCGATAAAATCGCCAGCAACCAAAAAACCAAATTTATTATTTTCTGCGGTCCAGACGGCAACTGTTGCCCTGTATATAGGACCAATTTGGTAGTGGGCCAGTGGGCTATTTTACATAAAAATTTAGTTTGGATACAATGCATAGATTTCGATAAAATCGCCAGCAGCCAAAAAACCAAAATTTTTATTTTCTGCAGTCCAGACGGCAACTGTTGCCCTGTATATAGTATCATTTTGGTAGTGGGCCAGTGGGCTATTTTACATAAAAATTTAGTTTAGATACAATGCATAGATTTCGATAAAATCGCCAGCAGCCAAAAAACCAAATTTATTATTTTCTGCAGTCCAGACGGCAACTGTTGCCCTGTATATAGTATCATTTTGGTAGTGGGCCAGTGGGCTATTTTACATAAAAATTTAGTTTAGATACAATGCATAGATTTCGATAAAATCGCCAGCAACCAAAAAACCAAATTTATTATTTTCTGCGGTCCAGACGGCAACTGTTGCCCTGTATATAGTATCATTTTGGTAGTGGGCCAGTGGGCTATTTTACATAAAAATTTAGTTTAGATACAATGCATAGATTTCGATAAAATCGCCAGCAGCCAAAAAACCAAATTTATTATTTTCTGCAGTCCAGACGGCAACTGTTGCCCTGTATATAGTATCATTTTGGTAGTGGGCCAGTGGACTTTTTTACATAAAAATTTAGTTTGGATACAATGCATAGATTTCGATAAAATCGCCAGCAGCCAAAAAACCAAATTTATTATTTTCTGCAGTCCAGACGGCAACTGTTGCCCTGTATATAGTATCATTTTGGTAGTGGGGCAGTGGGCTATTTTACATAAAAATTTAGTTTGGATACAATGCATAGATTTCGATAAAATCGCCAGCGGCCAAAAAAACACATTTATTATTTTCTGGGGACCCGACGGCAACTGTTGCCCTGTATATAGTACCATTTTAATAGTGGGCCTGTAGGCTATTTTACATAACACTTTAGTTTAGATACAATGCATAGATTTCGATGAAATCGCCAGCAGCCAAAAACCCAAATTTATTATTTTCTGCGGTTCACACGGCAACTGTTGCCCTGTATATAGTATCATTTTGGTAGTGGGGCAGTGGGCTATTTTACATAAAAATTTAGTTTGGATACAATGCATAGATTTCGATAAAATCGCCAGCAGCCAAAAAACCAAATTTATTATTTTCTGCAGTCCAGACGGCAACTGTTGCCCTGTATATAGTATCATTTTGGTAGTGGGCCAGTGGACTATTTTACATAAAAATTTAGTTTAGATACAATGCATAGATTTCGATAAAATCGCCAGCAGCCAAAAAACCAAATTTATTATTTTCTGCAGTCCAGACGGCAACTGTTGCCCTGTATATAGTACCATTTTGGTAGTGGGTCAGTGGGCTATTTTACATAAAAATTTGGTTTAGATACAATGTATAGATTTCGACAAAAGCACCAAAAAAATAAATTTATTGTTTTCTGCGGTCCACGAGACAAATGTCGCCCTGTATATATAGTATTACTTGGTTATGTACGCTCATTTACAACAAAAGATATAATTTATACATTATACTGTCTTTGAAATTAGGTCTATTACATTCGGCTATGTTCGGAAATAATGGCCGCCAAGTCTGGCCGCTAACTTCACACGCGTTTAGGATTGATTTTTAGAAGTACCTTTATAAGAGGTTTTTTTCTTAGTTTTTGATGTACAACTACCCAGTTGTGGCGTTTAAACTACCCGCCATCTACAACGGACAGGGACAGATAGCTATCTCTCTCTGACGGACTCGGAAGCTCGCTCTCTCTTACCGATCATGACAGCGCGATACAGAGATATTGTACAGGTGAGATTATTTGCTGATCTATCAATAATAGCTATTAATATCGGGATAAACATTTGCAAACCCTTAAACATTACATTGGCGACGAAAACGGATACGAAAACACCGGGAAAATTGTGCAAAAACAGTGGAAAACGTGAAAGCGTCGGTTGTAAAAAAAGTGAGGTTAGGTGTGACAATTTTGTTAGGGCTCGAAAATGAACGGTTTAACGGGCGGAATAGCACCTTTTGAACTAAATAGTAGTGAAAACTTAGGAACAAAGTGGAAAAAATGGATTAGTCGTTTCGATAACTATTTATTGGCCATGGGAATCGACAAAAGTGAAAGAAAAAAGGCCCTAATGCTGCATACCGCTGGGGAAGACATTTACGACCTCTACATAACCTTAGAACTAAGGGACACCAGTGAAGAAGTAGAAGATGCTTATGATAAAGCAAGAAGAATCTTAAATGAACACTTTAAGCCCAAAACCAACAAAAACTTTGAAATCTTTCAGTTTAGGCAGAGTAGGCAACTAGAGGGCGAAACAACGGAACAATTCTACAACAGACTCCTAAACATGGCAAAAAACTGTGAGTTTCAGGATACCGATGACGAAATCAAGAATCAGCTGATATTAAGCACAAACAACAGCGAACTGAGATCATATGGACTTTCGGAGAACCCAAAACTAGAAAAATTGATAGAAAAAGCAAAAATCCTCGAATCAACAAAGAAACAGGTAGAACAAATAGAAGAGCAGAACAATGGACACGATGTAAACAGGATTAAATTTGGAAGAAAACAAACACAAGGAAGATATCAAAGAAAACCAGATACCAGACGAGATACCAGGCAAGAAACCAGGCAAGAAAACAGGCAAGATAAATGCAGAAACTGTGGCTTCGAATGGCACAGTAAAGGGCTACAAACGTGCCCAGCAAAAAGTCAACGCTGCAACTCTTGCAAGAAGATAGGACACTATGCTAGGGTATGCATAACCAGTCAAAAACGAATAAACAGAATAGAAACAGAGGATCAAAATCAAGAAGATGAGACTTCATCTGGCAGTGAGTACACATTTAACATTAAGGAAATAAACAACAAAGCACCAAGAGCTGAAATAAAAATAGATAACAGGAAAATAAACTTCATAATCGATACAGGGAGCTCAGTGAACTTGATAAGTAAACAAACTTACAAGAAGCTTAAAAACACAAAGTTAATGCCAACTAAATGCATTTTGAACGGCTACGGAAACAGCGAAAACATTAAATTACTGGGAAAAATCAAGACAAACATAACCTATAAAAATCGGAGCGTGAACGCGGAAATACAAGTGGTGAATGGAGCTGTTGACAACATAATGAGTTGCGAAACGTGCGAGGCACTTAATTTGGTTAAAATTATATACAACATAAAAGAAAACACAACACCAGAAAACATAACACAAGAAAACACACCACCAGGAAACACAACAGCAGAAAATATCAGAAAACAATACCCAACATTAACAAAAGGCATCGGCAGGCTAAAAGGGTACTCAGTAGAGCTACACATCGATAAGAAAGTACCACCCGTGGCACAACGCCACAGAAGAGTACCATTTCACCTGAGAACAGCGGTTGAAGAAGAGATAACCAGGCTACTCAAGGAAGGCGTAATTGAAAAGGCAACAGGCCCCACGCCTTGGGTTTCACCCATAACAATTGTACCCCGTCGTGACCAGAAAAGAATCCGGATGTGTGTTGATATGAGATGCGCAAATCAAGCGATTAAACGGGAAAGACATCTAACGCCTACAATAGACGACCTATTCACGGCACTTAATGGAGCGAGATATTTTTCCAAGATTGACCTTAGAGATGGATACCACCAGGTGGAGCTAGGAGCGAAATCACGGTACATAACAGTATTTTCCACTCACGTAGGACTATATCAATACAAGACGTTGTATTACGGAATAACCAGTGCTGCCGAAATATTTCAGAACATAGTAAGGCAAGTTTTAACGAATATACCGGGTGTGATAAATTTTAGTGACGATATTTTGATTTTTGCAAAATCGGCAACAGAACATGACAGAAGCCTGAAGATGGTCCTAGATAGACTAGCAAATTTAAACTTAACAGTGAATTTAAACAAGTGTGAATTTAAACAAACAAGCATAAAATATTTTGGATACATATTCTCAGCAGATGGAATATTACCAGATCAAGAAAAAGTAAAGTCATTTGTCGATTTAAAACCACCCCAAACTCAGACTGAAGTAAGAAGCCTACTAGGGATGTTAAACTTCGTAGGGGGAAAATTTATACACCGATTAGCCGAGAAAACAAAGATTTTGCGAGATCTAACAATCAAGAACTCAGAATTTAACTGGAAGGAAGAACATGAAAAAGCCTTCAATGAACTCAAACAAAACCTACTAGATGTAACAAAACTAACCTATTTTGACACGAACAAACAAACAGAACTATATGTAGACGCAGGACCCTACGGCGCAGGCTCGATATTAGCACAGAAAAGCAAAGGTGAAATGAAAATAGTAGCCTTTGCGAGTAAAGCCTTAAGCCCTGTGGAGCAGAGATACTCCCAAATAGAAAGGGAAATGGTTGCGGTCACATGGGCCATAACGCACTTCCACATATACTTATTTGGGTGTACTTCCTTCACCCTGTACACAGACTCACTACCATTAGTTTCAATCTTAAGGAACCCTCGATCCTCACCAAGCTTAAGACTCGAACGATTGGCCTTGAAAATACAATCGTACAGCTATACAGTAGTGCACAAAAAGGGTGATACAAATCCCTCAGACTACCTATCAAGATACCCAGTCTGGAAAGAATCTGACATAAACAAAGAAGTGGAAGACTATGTCAACTTCATAACCAAGGGATGCACTCCAAAAGCAGTTAACATAGAAACTGTGAAAGAAGAAACTGAAAAAGACGATACCTTAAAAGAAGTAAAACACGCAATTTATGAAACAAAACTCTTTGAAAAGAAGGAGCTAGCAGAGTATAAGAAGATAAGAGAAGAAATTACCGAGGCACATGGGCTACTCTTAAGAAGAAATAGAATAATAATACCAAAAAGCCTACAAGGGACAATTATTGAGCTGGCACATAAAGGACACCAGGGTGTAGTCAAGACAAAACAACTGCTGAGGAGCAAGGTTTGGTTTCCCAACATTGATAAGCTAACAGAAATGGCGGTCAACTCCTGCTTAGCCTGCCAGGCAAATGAAAAAAAATCAAACAGAGACCCCATTGTGACAACACCTCTACCAAACACTCCTATTGCCCAAATTGATTGCGATTTCCTTGGACCGATGCCCAATGGTAAATACATTTTTGTCCTGGTCGATGAATACTCTAGATTTCCATGGGCGGAAATCGTACCATCAACCTCATTTAAAAACATAGAGCCAGTCTTAAACAGACTAATATCAACCTTCGGCGTCATAAAAGAACTCAAAAGTGATAATGGACCACCCTTCAATGGCAGAGAGTGTACTAACTACCTCAATAGTCTAGGCATAAAACACAGGAAGGTAACGCCGTACTGGCCAGAAGCCAATGGTATGGTAGAAAGACTGGTGAAAACAGTAAAAAACTCCTTAAGACGGTCTCTGCTAGAACACGAAAATGCTCAGACATCACTAAACCTTTTTCTTATGAACTACCGAAACACACCACACACGGCGACAGGAAAATGTCCAACAGAAGTTCTTTTCAGATATCCAGTTAACACAACCATACCCGATATAAAAGCCTACCAAAAAGTAAAAATTATTACTAAAGATGGCAGACAAGAAAAGAACGAGAAGGCAAATATCACAAGAAGGACATATCCTCACGATTTCAAGCTAGGTAACCTAGTGTTGTGCAGACAACAGAAGAAAAACTCTTGGACACCGTTCTACCACCCTACCCCACATAAAATCATCAGAATAAATGGTACCAAAATAACCGCTAAAAACAAGGACAAGACTGTATGTAGAAACGCTTCTTTTTTCAAGAAATTTATTACACCAAACAAAGACAGAACAAAAAAACAAAAGAAAAGCCCAGAGAAGAAAGCAAGCACCCAGAGCATGCAGATAATGATCCCAATAGACCTATTTAGCCAGGAAGATCCGATCCAAGACAACACACCGGAAACGACAACCAACTCAACCGAGACAACCAACTCAACCGAGACAACCAACTCAACCGAGACAACCAACCCAACCGAGACAACCGTCACAACCGAGGTAACCAGCCCAAGTGAAAATATAGTACCAATGATGACAAGTACCCCGACATCAACAAGCAGCGAGGAGGAATTCCTAAGTCCCACATACGAGCCACTATCACCAAGCTACTACAGAAGTAGCACAAGCAGTTTCGACTTCTCGATCGAAGCCCCAGAGCCGGAAGCTCCAGCAACGGTAGAAACCCTAACCAACACCCGACCCAAAAGAAACCGTAAACCTCCGCCGCGGTACGAAAGCAATCTATAGTGCGGTATATAGATAAGTGACAGAGACACAAAAAAAAAATTAGCTTAATAAGTAGTGTAAGTTCCAAATCAAACAAACAATAATCGTGTTAAACATTAAAACATTAAAAGTAGTGAAAAACAAAAAAAAAACATAACAGTGCTCAAATCCAATGAGGTCCCAGAGGAATGTGGCGTTTAAACTACCCGCCATCTACAACGGACAGGGACAGATAGCTATCTCTCTCTGACGGACTCGGAAGCTCGCTCTCTCTTACCGATCATGACAGCGCGATACAGAGATATTGTACAGGTGAGATTATTTGCTGATATCTATCAATAATAGCTATTAATATCGGGATAAACATTTGCAAACCCTTAAACATTACACCAGTATCATTGAAATTTTGATTTTCAACATTTTAGTATTTAATTTTTCGTCTTCGAACTGTGAAATTTTGTCTTCAAATTATTTTTTCTCGAAAACGGTTAATCTTACAGTATTAGAACATAAGTACCTTTTTATGTATTTTGACCTGAAGAATCATTCCAAAAATAAAATCACAAAAAAGTTACACAGAAAAAAGTTTGTGACAAAAAACTGATAAGGCTCCCCCGTTTCGCACACCCCTGATAAAATTAAGTGCATGAAAATAACATACGAAGATGAGTCTTACTAAGATTAGTTCACGTGCAAAACCTCATTGCTATATCTCAAAGGGTTCCTGAGTTATTAAATAAAAACCGAAATTTTAGACATATGTTTATAGGAACTTTTTGACATATTTTGTGATGTAGAATCGCCCCTTCAGACCCTATTTCAGATACACCTTGCATATTATAATATAAATATGAAATAATTTAATACCACAGTGTGATTCTGCATGAAAAAATAAAAAAAAATGTATCATATGAAAATATTATGGCACATGCTTTTTAACGTAAATAAAAACTTTTCGCACAAAAAATGAACCGACTTCTGTCTCTAAAAAGTAAAAAATAAAAAATAAGCCGGTGCCAATTTCACCACTCCCTAAATTAAATACTAACAATTATTTATGTTGTTAAATTGTTTGATGTGAAATTGGCACCGACTTATTTTTAATTTTTTACTTTTTAGAGAGAGAAGTCGGTTCATTTTTTTTGTGAAAAGTTTTTATTTTTTACTTTTTAGAGACACAGAACTTGTAGAATTGTAAAGTCATCTAAGGTAAATTATAGTTGTCCTTCCATCTCTTTATTTCAGTGACCAAGAGTCCAACCAACCTTATTTTAAACGAAATACTAAATAAATTTGTAAAACTTTAAGCTTTCGGTAATAATCAAATAACGCCTTATGGTATAATTACAAACTTTATAAGTATCTCTTGCTATTTTAATATTGAAGGTCCACAGAATCAAGTTTAGCGGAATTTAAAAGATTTTTAGCCTGCCTTAATATTTGAATGACCCCTTAATCAAGTTATCCGACTTATCCAAGTTGTCCGATCATTTTAGTTGGTATTAGAACCAAATTAAGCCGGTTTTAAGTGAAATTGCGTTAAAACGATTAGATTTATCTTGATTATCCGGCTTACCCGGCATTATCCGAGCGTCAAATTAAAACGGGACCACCTCAGAAATGTCCTCTGTAAGTAGCAAAAGGTTTCATCAAATTCCGTTCATCCGTTCCAAAGTTATGCGGGAACAAACATAAAAAAAAGTCACACATCGAATTGATAACCTCATCCTTTTTGAAAGTCGGTTAAAAAGAAAGTCGAATTTAAGCCTATTTTCAAAAATTAATTTTTTTAAAGCTTATTAAAACTAAGCATTAACGGGCAATGCCCGTCGTAAAAAGTCAAATAAAAATATTTGAAATGAAAACTGGTTATTTTTATTGATATTTACCCAAAATTTATTGCCAAAAAATGATTCAGTCTGTATCGTTTTCTTGAAAACAATACATAGATCAAATCCAAACACATTTCAGTTTAACGAAAAAACACTAGATAGGGAGAAACTTACAAACATATAAATCAGGGAAATAGTCATTTATTTGGATATTTGAGTATATTGTTTACGTTTTAAAATGGCCCAATTTTAGAAATTTTATGAGCATAAGACTTCAAACTTTCTTTACGCAGGGGCAAAAGGGACATATGATGTTTTCTATCTGTTATTCGCCGATGATGCAAAATTTTATATGGCAATTCGATCTCTTCTGGACTGTTTGAGATTGCAAGACAACATCAATAAGATAAAAGCTTGGTGTATCGCAAATAATCTGCCCTTAAATGTGGAAAAATGTAATGTCATGACGTATACCAAAAAACAAAATCCAATTATTTTTAATTATACCTTGGATAATAAAATACTTACTCGTCCAGACTTTATTAAAGATCTAGGAGTTATATTTGAGAGTACACTCACCTTTAATAAGCATATTGAAACAACAACAAAAGCAGCTTCTAAAAACTTGGGATTTGTTTTGAGAAATTCTCATGGTTTTTCTGACATTAACGTTTTAAAATTACTCTACAGTACTTTTGTCCAATCTAAGCTAGATTATGCATCCCTAATCTGGAACCCTGGATACCAAGCCTATAAAGATACGCTGGAAGGAGTGCAACGAAGGTTTTTAAAATTCCTGCACTTTAAAACCACCGGTATATATCCTGCAATTGGCTATGATCATAATAATTTATTAACAAGGTTTTCTGTAGAAAGTCTTGAAAACCATCGTAAAAAAACAGCAATTATATTTTTACACCGACTGATGCATAATAAGATTAACTCCCCTAATATTTTAGAGAAATTATGTTTCCATGTACCTCGATTAGGTACACGTTATAGTCCTACATTTTACTTAAAACAACCTAGGACAAATTTGCTGAATTTTTCTCCATTATATTTTATATGCAATACCTACAACAACCTGCAGGATAGTTGTGACATTTTCCACTGTAAAATTAATGCTATTAGAAGACTACAGTTAAGTAATTAAATTATACTTTATTTGTTTTATCTTGAGTTATATTATATATTTTATGTTATTTTAAAATGTACGTATTCCCACCCAGTAATTGGCTTAGGCTGTTGGGTGGTTGTAACCAAATAAATAAATAAATAAATAAATAAATATGAATCGAAATAGTATATTACATAACTAGTGTGGAAAGTGACATATTTCACGCGAGTGGGAAGGTTTACGAGCGAGCCGCCAGGGGAGTGAGGAAACCCCACGAGTGTACGAAATACACTTTTCAACGAGTTATGTACACCATTTTTCCTACTTTCCCGAAAAAAATATGAAGTTCTTATTTTAAAATTTTTTAATTTTTATTAATTTTTAAGATAAACAAAGCACAAAATAATAATAAATACAAATATTTATGATTAGTAAAACTGCGTATTTTAGGTATAAAATGTATAATATGCTAGTGGCCGAGCGCTTTCGATAAAATAATTATCATCCTCAGGGCTGTGCCCTACAAGTACAAGAAAAAACAATTAATAAATAAAAGAGGTGTCACTAGAGGGATTTGAAAACCCTTATTCTTTTAGGTTATTGTACTCACTTGTCAAAAAAGAAGAAATCTTTGAGTATAAAACATTGCGGAATACTTGGAAGACCTCATAACATCAAAATTAACTATGAAACATGTACATTTTAACATAAATAATTGTAAAATTGAATATAAAAATATAATAAACTGAGTTTGACAGAACATTCCAGACTCATCTGTCAAGAAAAGGCGGTAGATTTGAAATAATGCTAGGTGCGTTTTCTTGCCAGACAAGTAGGTGGGCAAATATATCGGCAAAACTTCCAGGAAAACCAGCATTCGGGCTAAAGAACATGTCCAAAGACCAAGTTCCTCTTCATTTGGCCATCATCTTAAATTCAATTCCCATAACTTTGACCCCAACACTAATATAAAAATTCTACATAATTTACATTTACCCGTCTTTTCTCGGAAACTAGACCTGTTCGAAGACCTTGAAATCTCGAAAGCCACCAAAAACGGACAAAATATTTGCACTAATACCCAACGTAACCTCGGCAAGAAAAGGATCTTTAAACCCCTTTTTAAAAACTTCCTTTAAATTACACCCATCCCACTCAATCTTGCTTTTTCTTTTGAAATTTCACCAATTCACTTTTACTCGTGTTTTACCCACCTACTTGTCTGGCAAGAAAACGCACCTAGCATTATTTCAAATCTACCGCCTTTTCTTGACAGATGAGTCTGGAATGTTCTGTCAAACTCAGTTTATTATATTTTTATATTCAATTTTACAATTATTTATGTTAAAATGTACATGTTTCATAGTTAATTTTGATGTTATGAGGTCTTCCAAGTATTCCGCAATGTTTTATACTCAAAGATTTCTTCTTTTTTGACAAGTGAGTACAATAACCTAAAAGAATAAGGGTTTTCAAATCCCTCTAGTGACACCTCTTTTATTTATTAATTGTTTTCTCTTGTACTTGTAGGATGATAATTATTTTATCGAAAGCGCTCGGCCACTAGCATATTATACATTTTATACCTAAAATACGCAGTTTTACTAATCATTAAAACCAAGGTATACACGTCTAAACACCATACAAATATTTATATGTATGTCAAACAGGAAATATGATTTTTATTTATCTTTAGTTTTCTTAGTTTTATATTAACATAGCTCTTTAATGGGTTGCCTATATGCTTGTCCTAAATGAAGGCAAACTTGACAGGTTACTACAGTTTGTGTTCTGTGGGTTGCTAGTTAAATTAGATTTCTGTGGTTATGCTGCCATATAAGACAGTAAAATTGTACTGTTTTACATTTCATAAGAAAAATAGTGTGTATTTTGATGTTTTTTATAAAATGTAAGGTAACCAAATCAAAATTAGGTAGTTTTTAGGAACTTTTTTGATATATTTGGATGTAGAGTCACCTCTTAAAATTTGGCATGTCAGTTACTGAACACCCTCTATGTAGCGATTTTGCGAATTGTAGAAATTTGCTGAGCTTGACCAGCTGTAACTCGTGAACTATAATAGTTAATAATAATTCATCTGATTAAAAAATGTTTCCTAAAAATTTGCAGGAATTTTCATACCCTTTAATTTTTGTAATAACTCTTTTTAATCTAGGTGACGCTGGAGAGAAGATTTTCTCGCAAAACTGGTTTTCGGTACCATTTTTCCAAACCTAGCGAGTGGCGGTGGCTCAAGGTCGAAAACTCGTAATATTAATTGGGACACCCAACTGTAGAAATCTACCAATTTATAACTCTTCTGTACCTTTTTCAGCGAATGCCCCCTTTTATGATTTCAGTGCATATAGTGCTTCTTCTTCTTCTTCTTCTTCCTTTTTTTTTTGGCCTTTTCTCAGTGAGATAATTAGCCAGATCCCTCTTAGTTACTCAATTCACCAAGAGTGGTTCTGGCTTTTTCACCATGCCCACTCCTGTTTTGATTATAGAAAATTTCCAGTCTTCTGTAAGACCTTTCTTTTTCTTTTCCTTCTTCCCTTTTCGTGTTTGCTGGTGGTTGTGTTGGCTGTTGACAAGGCAGTTTTTTCTAATTTGTAATTATATTTGCGCATGCGCTACTATATAAAAAAATTCTGTAAGTATAAAAACTTCTTCACGTGTTAGTTGCTTCCAAATCAAAATTTATCAGCATCATAAATGATTAAAAAACATAAAATTCCCTTCTTACTCCAATATAATCACATGTTCGTCATTTTACTGCATATCATCCTTACAATCACTATAAAATATATAAAATTGAATCAGGGGCATATCTAAGATAGCAAATATATAAATAAATAACTAATACTAAAACACTTGATGCTAAAAATTAAACGCGATTAACGGATTACATAATTCTTGCCAAAAGTACATGTTCCTCGTTTCACGGGTGAAAAGCAACTGATGTGCATATAGTTAATATTATTACTATAGCCTATTATGTAGTATTTGAGTGGACCAGTTATACCAACATACATCATTCATAATATCTTGTGTTTCATTCATTATCCAACTAAACAAATTTGGTAGCCCTGATCTTTTTTCCGCTTTGTTGTCAAAATTATTTTGTATAGATAAGAAGATAACATAATATTCTATAAATATTATGCATCAAATAATTCAAATTTTCCAGCAGAGTAACATAATTTATGAAAGAGACCCTAAAAATTGTTTATTCCTTGTATTTTACCAAGACCTTGCATTAAAATTGGTGGGGTCGCCCGCTTGCGCATGCGCATTACATCAAATTCGCAAATTATTAATGAAAGATCAAGAAAATATTATAAATGAACTTTTTATCGGTAAGTAAGATTTCTTGTAAATACGAAACAACGGCAACAGTGGTTGAATTCACATGCTGCAAGTTTGTATTGAATGATGCTAAATGCATATATATATATATATCTATGTATCGGGCCCCAAATGGTAACATGGACACTTGATAATATTTTCACAAATTGTGAGTTCACTTATAGTGTTTTGCTAAAGTCAGTGGAATTCACTGATCACAAAGTGATATCACTAAGTGTAGATAAATCTGGCCAACCAAAAAGTTCTAATAAATTTATTTATCGAAGAGATTTCTCACAAAATAATAAAAACAAATTTGTTGAGGCTATTGCTACAGCAGACTGGGGCTTAGTTCACAGATCAGCTCTAGCAGATGATAAATTTGATAATTTTTTTAACATATTTTATAAAATATTTAATGAAAGTTTTCCAGTTGAAAAGGTGAAGTATAAAACACCAAAAAAAGGTATGTGGATAACAAAAGAACTTAAAGAAATGGCACAAAAGGTTAGTGATTTACACTGGCTTTGGAAAAACACCAATAATAATCAAATAAAAAAACAATATTCTAAATTAAAAAATAAATATAAGAAAGAATTATCAAATAAAAAAAAGGAATATAACAATAAATTACTAAACAAGGATGATAATATTGTCAAGAATGCCTGAAAATTAATTTCAGACACCCTTGACCCCACTAGAAGTAAAAAAATAAATAAAATAACTGTTGAATATGATGGTGAGACTGTCAGTGACCCCAAGCAGGTTGCGGACATTTTCAACACATTTTTTACACAAGATATTCCTGGTCTGAACCCTGAAACTATAAACTACACTTGTGAGAAGCAAACACCACATAGCATGTTCTGTGGAGAGGTAACCGAGTCTGAGGTAAAAACTGTAATGATAGCAACCTCAAAAAAATGGTCCTCGGGCCCCGACGAAATTCCTTGTAACATTTTACGTTTGGACTTTTTTATATTATAGATAATATAACCTCAGTTATCACTAGTTGGATAAATGCTTCTTTCAAGGAAGGTAAATATCCAGAACAACTTAAAAAAGCAAAAGTAGTAGTTATTCACAAAAAAGGGATAAAAACTGATGTAAGTAATTATCGACAAATATCTAACCTGTCTGTCTTTGCAAAAATTATTGACAAAGTTATGTGTAATCGGTTAGTTAACTACTTTGACAAGTACAATTTACTTTCATCCTCCCATTATGGCTTTCGATCTGGGCTAAGTACCAGCTATGCCTTATTTGAAATTTTGGATTACGTAATAGAAAATGTAGATAATGGAGAAAGTATAGTTTCAGGGCTCTTCTTTGACATGACAAGGGCGTTTGATGTCCTTGACATTGATTTGATTATTTTAAAATTAGAATCCTATGGTATAGTGGGAAAAACTCTAGAATGGTTTATTTCCTACCTCAAAAATAGGCAACAATACGTAGAGCTAACTTCAGACATAGGTGAGCGGGCAAATGTTAAAATCAAATCGTCCACAAAAAATATCCGCAGAGGGACACCTCAAGGGGCAATTCTCTCCCCATTATTATTCTTAATTTTTAGTAATGACCTTTTAAAATTTTTATTAAATGGCATTCCCGACAAGTTTAAGAAGAGGTTTAAGCTTTGCCAATATGCAGACGATACTTCATTAATATCATGCTGTACAAGGGAGGACTTCTTGGAACTTTTAAAAATTCTAACAGATTTAATGGCCACATGGTCAAGGCAGAAATCTCTTATTTTAAACCCAAAAAAATCAGCAATCCTAAAATTTAATAAATTAAACAATGACAGTAGTATCCTTATTTACTGTGACAAAAAGTCAGTACCACAAGTAACAGATTTTAAACTACTTGGAATTTCGCTAGAAGAAAAAGTAGCGTGGAATGTCCACGTAAACCATATTGCAAAAAAATTAAACAGCTGTCATTATGCACTATATAATTTAAAACAAAACGTCTCCAGAAGTCTTCTCCTGTCTTTTTACAATGCAAGCATAAAAAGCCACATTGAATATGGTCTAATTATCTGGGGGGGCTCGACACTTCTAGATCGTATTTTCATTATTCAAAAGAAAATTGTCAGAACGCTCTGTGGTGCAAAACACAGAAGTCACTGTAAACAATTATTTATAGATAACAAAATAATGACGGTTTATTCACTGTACTTATACAATTTGATACTTTTTGTTCACCAAAATAAGGAAAAATTTGTGGCAAATAGGGATCTAAACTCTATTAACACTTATGCTCTTAGCATACCTAGGCATAAAACGGCCGGATTTGAAAAGGGACCCAGGTATCTAGGAATCAAAACCTACAATAAGTTACCTCGTTCTTTTACTGATCTGGGCCCTCGGAAATTTAAAGAAAAAATTAAACGTTATTTTTCGAATAACCCGTTTTACACACTTGAAGAATTTTTGAACTGTAATGTAAATTCTATTAATGTTTAACGTTAGGTACTTATATGTACCAGTGTATAATTTAATAATTTCATTTTTTAATTGACGTTTGCTGGACATTTTTTCATGTAAAAACGAAGGAGCAATAAACATATCTTTATCTTTATCTTTATCTTTATCTTTATCTTTAATTTACTACATAATAGACTACCCTATACGCTTATATCGCCACCATTGTATTTAATACTTTACTTCTGATATTAAATACTACAATATGTGTATTGTATACAATATGTTGTCATACTACCACATCACAAGGTGCTGGTACATTTGGATCCCCGCGCAACATGAGATTATTAATACTAGCATGTTAAAGTAAAAATTACTGTAACATTTGGTAAAGCATATCACACTTATAGTATGGTATACTTGCGTTATTGTTAAGTTGTATTACTGATCTAGTTTAAAGTATGTTACAATATTTAGAAAAATTAACAATCGGTACATAATACCAAAATTTTAATAATATAAATATTGCAATCACACACAATTACACACTGACAAAATAATCGATCCTTTTTTTACTTTTCTCTGTATTATTAATAATCAAAATTTTGATATTATTTACCGAATGTTATTTTATTAAATACTGTAACATACTTTAAACTAGATCAATAACACAAAAACTACAACTTAAGGTATACCAAACTATAACTGTCATATAATTTACCAAATGTTACATTATTAATAAACGCATGTTGCGTGGGGATCCAAATGTACCAGCACGGTTTCAATGTTAGTATGAAAACATTTTGTATTCAATACACACATTGCAGTATTTAATATCACAACTAAAGTATTAAATACCAATGGTGGCTAGGTAAAAAATATGTATTAACAAATAACATTCAGTATTAAAAATACAACGAAATTTTCTGAGTGTATAGTAATAATGTTAACTATAGCCTAAAATACTGTAACCATTGTTTTGGATTTCTAGATTTTTTATCGTATTGTAATATAAATAATATAGGACAGAATCCTTAAAACAGGAATAGAAGCCATATTAGTGTTTAACCAATAGGTAATATATTACATTAGTAGATTTATTTGAGTATATACTTAACCTACTGTTTATTTTTTATTTAGACAGCAAAATAATAGACTTTGTAATCTATAGGCCCCTACTGGTGTTTTTCTTTCATTATACAGTGTGGTCCAAAAGTCACCCCCCCCCCTTTTAACTTTTGAACGAGTTGAGATATCGACTTCAAATGTAGAACTCTTAAATAAAACAACTTAAACTATCTTTTAGCATATATTTGATATTTTCAGCTCTTAAAATGTGGGCAGGGGGACATGGGGGGACATTTTTTTAAATGGAAAGGGGGTCGTCTGAAAAATCACTTTAAAGCTTATAAAATTCTCTATTTAAATTAACATTTTTAAATTTTTTAAAAATGTTTTTTAAGGTTTTGATTTTTCAATTTTTTGTGCTAAAACATTCGATTTTTTAAGTTTCTTTTATAAATTTTTATTTATGTTAACTAAAATTAGTTTAAAAGTATAAATAACATTTTTTTATGATGAAATTAGGCATTTTTAAAAAATTATTTGTTTTTTTTAGAGGAATTTTGACGGTAATACCCATTTTCAACCCCATTTGAAACCCAATTTTTTTTTAAATTTAAAAATATGGAGTTAAATGGAGAATTGTATAAGCTTTAAAATAATGTATTACACGACCCCTCTTTCCATTTAAAAAAATATGCCCCCATGCCCCCTGCCTACATTTTAAGAGCTGAAAGTATTAAATATATGCTAAAAGATAGTTTAAGTTGTCTTATTTAAGTTCCAAATTTGAAGCCGATATCTCAACTGGTTCAAAAGTTAAGTGGGGGGGGGTGACTTTTGGACCGCTCTGTATTAGCAAATAAAAGCTTCATTTAAAAATCAGATATTTTTAATTTAATAATTATTTATGCGCAAAATTAAAGAAAAAATTGTGCAACGGCACACCTGTGCTCGGCTAGTTATGAAATTAACTAAAAGGTAAAAAAGCTGATCATGGATCCTCATAGTTCAAGGTCCGGACATTATACACTTACACTTTTTGTAGGCACACTTTTCAGAGGAAAATTTTATTTTAAAATTAAAAGAAACCGCAATTCCAAAAATTCAAAAAAATTGTAGTTTTAATAGAAAATTAAATGTTCTAGATGGTAATCAAATTCATTCTAAATTATCGAATTATGAAAAAATTATTTTTGAAAAGGAACAAATTATTTTGGAGAAAGATAAAAATATTTTGGAAATTGAGAAAATACATGTAGAAAATGAAGAAAAATTTAAAGCACTTAATATATACATTAGAACCATTTGAAGTTAAATCTCATAAGGTCGTATTTGGTAGATGATGTCAAAAGTCCATTTGTAGACTTCCTCACCATCAAGAACCAATTTTCTAACTAACCAAAAGAGGATTCTTATAGTATATTTCACAAGGATTCTGAATCTGTTTGCAAAATTTAACGGTCTCTTCTCGTTTTCGATAAAAAAGCAGAAAACAAAACATCAAAATCCGTTTTAGGGTATATTTGAGTATGCGTCAAAAAATTATGAGAAGTCTTACCAGATTCTACTTAGTATTAAAGACAACTAAAGTTCTTAATCGATCGAAATTCATAATAAACTAGATGAAACGTTGCAAGCACCCTGTCAAAACATCGGCACTATTGGGAAAACTAATAACATGCTATTAGAACAGGGTAGCATAACATAATTACAATTTTACTACTACTCCTCACTGCACAAACTAACTTGTATAATATTTATATGAAACTTTAGCTTTTCTTGTACACTTAATATATAATTAAAATTAATAATAAAAATATGTTTTTACTTGGATGCAAGTTGAACTTATTAATAACAATTTTTGATTGATTTTAAAAACAAATGAATGGAAGCTTAAAATTTGTACACTAGTTTGCAAATTTCAAACTAGGTGTTTTGTTTGATTTTAAATTCTGTATCTTTAAAACATTATATTCTAGCAAAAAACTTCATATAACATTTTTTTATAGGGCTAAAAAAGAGCTTTTATTTAAAATATAATTTTTTGAAATCGGGTTATAAATATTTGAGATGCTAAAAAAACTTTTACTGCTTTAAACGCCAATATCTCGAAAACAATGCGTTTTAGGAAAACGTTGCTTATAACATTTTTTGACCAATTTAAAATTATCTTTTATATAAGTGCTTAATTAACCAAATGCAATATTAATTGCCTTAATTACAAACGAAAAACGCTAAAAATAGGAGTTTTACCCTATTTTTACCCCCTTACCCCCAATCGTTTACGATAAGAAACAATATGCAAAAAACCGCGTCGATATCTCATGTAGAAATGGAGTTAGAGAGTTTACACCCAAACAGACGGACGGACGGAAACATTTTTTTTGCTGATTTCGACTCAGAATGGTCTAAAGCGTCGAGAAATGTGAAAAAAAACGTGGTCAAAGATTTTAACTTTTCGGCGAAGATTTCAATACATCTTAGTAGCACTAAGTAGCACTAGTAGTAGTAGTAGTAGTAAAAGGTGGGTAGGCTCCGACGCCTGACAAGTAGGCCCAATGGCCCTTTTTGTCTGCCCCAAGAATACCTACCCGACCTGCTGCCTATCCTCCCTCTTCCTGAACCTGCCAGACCTTCTGATGAAGTTCATAACATCTGACCAGGCTAGGAGGCTCATCTCTTCCTTCGCTAGTGTTACCACTCCGAAGACGTCTTGTCTTAGCCTGCCCAGAGCCTCACAATCCCCTATGAAGTGGTAGGGCGTTTCCTCGTCCATCCCACACCCAGGGCAGGTCGGATCGTTTACCGTCCGCATGAGCACTAAGTGCCGATGTAAACATTTGTTAAAGTCTACTTTGCTTTCTAAAAGCTCGCTAGAAATAAACTGTGTGCTACACAATTTTGAAGATATGGCGCTAGCTCTTCTAAAATTTTTTTAGCAGTTTGGTCAGTGAGTTTTTTCACAGTCAGTGCCGCTTTCAGCGCCCAAAGATACGTAAAAAATTCTAGTCTGTTTAAGAGTAATTGATGTTATTTTTTTATGGACAGGTGCTATTATTATACTATTCACAGCGCAAGCGCTAGAATAGTATTATACGGAAGTTTCGAAATTCCAAAATCGCCAAAAAACCTCCTAGACTGTACCGTAATTAATACGTTCACTGCCAACGGCTAGTTTTGACAGCGGAGCAATGGGTATGGGCAAGGGAAAAATAGAAAGAATTGATTAATGTTGTTAGGGGCGCCAGTTACTTTAGCTTTTACTCCTTTAGGTAAGTAACAACCTAGTGTAAATACTTAAGCTTTTCAGTTTGAGAAAATATAACCCCTAAATAAAATAAGATAATTCATTTGAGAAATTTATTATAAATAAACTTAATGAAAGCACATCAAGTAATGTATTAATATATATAAAAAATATGTGTAATTATATTAAGATATAATTAAAGAAATCTTAATAAAAATTACTAAATTCAGAAATCATTCGACTTAAATGTATAAAGAAAACATGAAGTTCAGCAAGCACCAAGAAATGTATGTAAACAACAATCATTTCTTGCAGTGTATAAAAGTCATGCTTAAATTAGAAATCATTTAATCAAAAGTATGATATTTAATAATTAATAAATGAGATTAAATGTTTTAAAAAAAATAAGTACCTAAAAATGAACAAAAGCCAGAAGGGCATATAGTATTAATCAATACTATATCAGATCTGATAAAGTTTACAGTTATAAGAATATTGAAATAAAAGAATTTAAAAATATGAAATATTGCTTTCAAAAGTTTTCAGAATGAGTACTTAGCTGGTTTCTGCAAAATCCATGAGGTATGAATTCCATCGTCTCCATCTGTGCAAGTCTCCCCTATGCTGATGAATTCATTTCTCAAATGAAAGAAAGAAAAAAAAATATAGGCTGTCCCATCTACTTTGGAAAAATTATCTTCCAGGATAAAATGTACGATTGAAAATGTTGTCCGGGATTAAATATGCTTTTGAAAATTATGTCCAATATAAAATTGTCTGCTAGACGGTTACATAGAATTTATCTATGCCAAAAAAATACAGAACCATGTTCCAACAGAACATCACTCCATGCGGAGAACTTGTATATCAAATATACCAAAATAAACTTCAACTTAAATTAATGTAATTCCATATTAATGGTATAGAAATGGTGAGTAATTAATGGTAATTAATTAATGTAGTAATAATGGTGCTTTATGGTGCTTAATTAATGGTGCTAAAACAATAATTATATCTCAGAAATATTCTAAGAAACAGAAAAAAAATAACTTACATGTCATTCTAAGTCTTCGATGTCCATCGAAACATTATAAATGCGTAATTGTATAAAATAACCGTTACAATATCTTCCGCATTGTTTAAATATTCATTTTCACTAACTTTAAATAAAAATACATGAAGGATTACTTCGATGATTACAGAAAATAAACACTCGTCAAAATGAGACCACCATTGTACAGAGTTGCTTTCAAGAAGGAAGCGAAAATCGACCTTATCAACCGGTATCAACCCTTCAGGTAAATAAAATCCTATTTCTGAACTATTAGCGACATCTATGTAAGTCATTATCAACTACAGTTTTACCGTATAGGATTCCTAATAAAGGTAACTGAAACGACACCAAAAATAATAACTAATTAAAAGAATGTTTCCTAATAAATCCGTATTAGTGATATCTAACCTCAAAATATTACTCTAAGAAACAAATATAAACAATACTTATTGTTTATCAGCAAAACTAATAAAAATACGAACAGAATACTAAGTGTCCTGTGAACTAAGTATAAACAAAATACTGAATCTAAGTGAGCAGTTCCAGCAAACTATTTTCAACAAATTCTGGATTATCCCGAAGGGATAAACATACGAAACTTTCCAGGAGAGACAAGCTACAAATGAAAGCCAGTGAAATCCAACCCTCAATAGACTCTGAAACATATAAAAACCAGGTAAGTCCATAGACAAATGCACCATAGAGAAATAAGTCATATAATTCTTTATTATTAAAAATCATATTCTAATTATGTTTTCTTTATGTTATTTTCAGGTAGAACTATGGAATAGAGACTTATATGGTTAGAATTCAGTTCCTGCTACAAAATAGTCCCAGATACAAAATAGTTCTGTACATACGTAACTATTTATATACAAAATAAACATAAATTATAACGTAAGTAAACGAATAGTTTAATTAACCCTTGCTATCTTACAAAGTGACGATTTATATCGTTACAAGACAAAAAAGTCTTGGATACAAATGTGTTTCGTGAAAAAATAAGAAACTTTGAAAATGTCCTTCTGTCTGTCTGTCTGTCTGACTCTCTTTCGGTCTGTCTGTCCGTCTGATGTCACGTTTTTGTGCACACGATAACTTGATTTGTCCTGAAAATTTCGAGTCGATCGGATAATTCGTTCTTGAGTTATCGTGTAAACAAAAAACGACATCGGACGGACGGAAAACTTTTTCAAAGTTTCTTATTTGTTCATGAAAACATTTGTATCCAAGAATTTTTTGTCTGGGGCGCTTTTTCGCGTACCGTAAGAGCATATTCTATAACTAGTATGGAATAGACAATATTCCGCGCTAGCTGAAAGTTTGTCATACGAGCCGGCAGGCGAGTATGTCGGTCACGCGAGCGCGGAATGACTATTCCATACGTGTTGTAGATTATACTTTTTCTTCGACTGCAAATATGAAACAATGTATGGCTTTAAACTCCAGACAAGGTTAAAAATAATGTTTTTTGTGACTCGACATTGTAAATGCAACAAAACACATATTTTTAAATAAAGCAATTAATGTTATTTAATCATTTTATCAAATCAGTACTTAAAAAAGATTTTTATTTAATTTTAGCACATATTTACAAATTACATTGCAAAAATTGAAGGTTATGTCAGATTGTTGTGACAGATATCAGGTTGGTAAATTGAAGAAAACTGGTCAAATATTAAGAAAAACTAATAAACTAAGTAATTTTAACGCAAAACTTTAAATTGCATGAAATTGTTCAATGTTTCATGGTAAACTATATATATTTTTGCTAATTTTGCTACAGTTTTCTTTACTTTTATAAACAAGAGATGGCACTACATGTGCTCATTCTAACACTTGATACGGAATATTCATACCATCTCTAGAGCTAGAATAGATTCATTCTGTGTTTGAAAGGTGTGTGTATTTGCTTACTTTCTAAAGCAGTCGTAGAAAAATATTATTCTAGCGCTACACTGATAAAAAGGATTTATTTAGATATGGTCAATTAAATTGTGATCATTTGAGTCATATAAATATTTAGTTCATGTAAACAAACATTTTAATTTAAAAAATATTTATTAATAGGAATAAAATAGTTTATTTGACAAATATCAAATCTAATTGTCATAACCAAATAATTCAATTGGCCATATCCAACCAAATATTTTGTTGACACAAATAAACTGTTTTTTCTTCAAGCGTACTAAAATGTTCATATTTTATGACTGAACACACTAGTTAGAAGTGATCTATTTTTGTACAGTAAAAAAATGAGTTCATTGTTGTATGCCGTAAAAAAAAAGTTAGTTAGCAAAACCACCACTGGCGGCGGCACTCTTTGACTTTGATGACAGCCATACTTCAAACTTGTTTGTTTATTATGTAAACAGGTGGTTGACTCGAGATTCTGTGCAAAAACCTTGTGTGAAATTGATTAAAAATGATTGAAGAAGAATATATGGTTTATACACCTACAAATCTCTCCGAAATTGCAAAGGCTACATTAGACAAGTTACTATCGAAAACGCGAAAAGTGTACGATTTAGCCTACGAAAAAAATTTAAAATGAGCTAATTAAGGTTTAAGTTTATTTCAAAAGGGTTTTATTGGCCTATTTTATTGAAAGAAAAAATATACTTTATTACTGAATAAATTAAATTCAAAAATTAATATTTAAAGAAAATATATAGAATGCTTGAAGAAAAAATAGTATGTTTCACTCGGAGGAAAAGTGCTTTTCCTCTTAGTAAAACAATATACTATTATCAGTGTACGCGGTGTGATTAGTATAATAATAATACCGAGGTAGTAAAAAGAAAAAAGTATTATAATTTTAGTATTTGGTCAAAGTTACTATTTTGTAAGCAACTGTATTTAATTTATATTATAATTTATTATACTATAATTTATATATACCTATAGCTTATATTTCGAAAGACTAAAAACTAATGTTTTCAAAGAATAAATATTTTCGTTTTCGTTCAACTTGATTCTTGTTTATTACCTACTTTATTCCCTTGGCGCTGTTAACTTCAACTTTTCTTATCCCCTAAAATCTGATTTATTTTCTCTGCTTATTATTTATTAAGGTGTTGTACAAATCTCCTTATTGCATACACAATTTCTACAAAATATGACTATAAGCAATTCCATGTTAAAAGGGCATCATCGATATTTTTTGACAGAATAAGTTATTTATGTCACCCTATTCCAGGGCCGTAACTAGAAAAAAAAACTAGGATGGGCTCAGCCCCACACTTAAAAAAAAGCTTTGTCCCTAACGGTTTCAACCAAAACTTGGCGCCACGGGAAAAAAAAATTGGCGCCCCAAAAATTATCTTCAATAATACCTTCATAAATTATCTTCAAAAATACCAGGGGCGGCTCAGCGAAAAGGCCAGGAGGCTCAAACCAAGGTCAGGGGTGGCATAACCCCCCCCCTAGTTACGGCCCTGCCATATTCTATAACACCGCCTTTATGAAACCTATAATTTTCAAGTTCATATGACATTATAATAATATTATTTTATCATAGTAATAGTGAGATGAATTTTTGAAACATGTCTGTTTGTATAAGCTTGAAAATTTCACTTTTTTACTTTATTTTATATTATTTTTTTTATTTTATATTATTATTATTATTTATTTTATTTATGTAGGTATTTTAAATTTTACAAAATATTATAATTACATACTTGATTGCTACAATGTTACATGTTTATTTGAACTAAGACTCAAGAAACAGATGAAAATATTACAATCATAATTATTAATATAAAATCCTTGAATTGCCACCTAAACCTGGGGTTTGTTTGTGGACAAAACTCTTGAGTTTAATTCAGCATTTTGTAAAAAAAAAAAAAAAAGAAAATTAGTTGCAATGGCTTTGAATTTATAATGCTTATTATCATTTGTTTCTACCGAGAGAGTCGAAAGACCCGGGAGGGCGAAATAAATATGTGAAACGAATTTTATAATACACACATAAAAAAGAGTATAATCAAGAATAACGAAAAATTCTAAATCAAGGTTACATATATATATAGATCAAAACTACATGTGTATATAGAAAAATATAAAGAAAAAGGGAAATTTAAAAAAAAAAAACATATGTAACAATAAAAAATATATATATAAAAATATAGATGTAAGTACCAATGAGAAAGGGTTGCAGGAGGATACCTTAGTCATAGATAATGTTTAGAAATTGAATTTCTTGTAAGTTTATTATTCTTTTTACTTCGAATTTAAACCTTTTATAACGAACTATCTGAGCTACTTCTTTAGGTAATATATTAAAAAATTTTGGCGCGTAAAAAAATAAATTTTTTGAGTAAAGCATTTCTTAAACAAGGGTAGGTTTACAGAAGAATTTTGTCTTGTTTCATAAAATTGATCTTTTACGGGTATATTTTTTTTCATCCAAAGTAATGATTGATATACATATAATTTTCTCACGCTTAATAAATCGATTTCTTTATATAATAAGTCGGTTGAAAATAGACGTGACTTTTTTAAAATTACTTTAAGGATATTATTATTATATTATTATAGTTTAATTTTATTTTGTTTTTAAATTTAATACTATATCTTTACATGCAACTGAATATTATTGCATTTATATCACAAACAGCATTGGCCCTAATTAAAAAAAAATCATACAGATAACCTTTGGGTGTACTAAGAATAGTATATTATTTACCAAGTGAGAGAAGTTTAACATTTTTGACCTGCGTCAAATTGCGGGATGAGCGCGCTAGCGCGAAGCCCGCAAGACGCGGTCTAAAATGTTAAATCTTCACTCACGTGGAAAATATATTATTTTTTTCACTACCAGTACAATTAATTAGCTATTTATTTATTTATTTTACTAAAATTTAATGAAAAAGCTTATAAATTTAAAATATCACGCTGGCCGTTCGCGGCCATTAAAAAAACAAATGAATAACTTGACATTTCTGGCAGAAATTTTCTGGTGAGCTGCTAAAATTATTAAGTTAGAAAGTGTTTCCATGTTAAGTGTAATAAAATATATAAACATGGAAAGTGAAATGCAAAGGGATGATTCTGGTACTCCCCCAGAAATAAGGGGACAGGCGAACTGTGAGGGAGAATCTATTGCCTCAAAAATCAATATATGGGGTTTATACCTCTAGTAATCTATGATCGTTACGGTAATATATGGGTTGTATAATCTATGGTTGAATATGATGGGCCAATGATTTTCACTTTTCGAAGTGTTTTTTGTAAAACATGTTTTATAGGTACTAATTTAGTTAATATTTTTTAATTTATCATGCAATAAATAAATTTGGTGCCTAAAGACACTTGTAAATAGCAATGTGATTTAATAATTAAGTGAAACGTCATATGCCAAAACAGCTGAATAAAAATTCATTATTAACCATGGTGCAATTTCATTATTTTTAGAACCTCTGACGTCATAGGTAGAGAAATAATATTTCTACCAATGAAAAGAACAGTAATAAAGATGTGCTCTTAGGCTGGTAGTGAAAAAACAATATTATATGGGTATTTCTCACAAATGGTGAAAATTTGTGTTCCCAGTTAATTATTTACAAAAAATATAATTTTTCCTTTTAATTATGGTTTCACGTGAAAGGTTTTTTTATGTTTTTGATTAAATCGGAACACAATATCTTGAAATAAACATTAAATATTTTGTAATGCTGTTTTAAATATGCCAAATCACAGTCCCCGATTGTAGATGTCAGATGTTACATGATTCCAAAAGTTCTTAATTTTTTGTACAATTTTTTGAAATATTTGAAAAAAAACATTTCACAGAAGAGTTTTTGGACACCCTGTATGTACCAAAATGTTTTTGACAAATAAAAAGAAATCGGTTATTTTTAGATGTCAGATGTTACATGATTCCAGCAGTTCTTAATTTTTTGTACAATTTCTTGAGATATTTGAAAAAAAAACATTTCACAAGAGAGTTTTTGGACACCCTCTATGTACCAAAATGTTTTTGACAAATAAAAAAAAAACGGAAATTTGTAGATGTCAGATGTTACATGATTCCAGAGGTCTTATTTTTTTGTACATTTTTTTGAGATATTTGAAAAAAAAAACATTTCACAGGAGCGTTTTTGGACTTTTTACATACAGGCTATGTACCAAAATGTTTTTGACAAATAAAAAAAAATCGGAAATTTGTAGATGTCAAATGTTACATGATACCAGCAGTTATTATTTTTTTGTACAATTTTTTGTACACCCTGTATGTATGTATGTGTGGCTTGTCAAGTTTAACACTTTATATTTCCTATATCTAAAGTGCTGATATACAGTGCGTACATTAAGTCTGGAATCACCCGATTTACTTTTCAATTATAAGACTTTTAAAAAAATGCTCGGACAGGCCGATTTTAATTTTTAATTTTTCAAATTTTGGTGTAAAAAAAGTTATTAAAATTTTCACCCCCTTGCACCCTCCCATCACAACTTTTTTTTTTCAAATAGCAACCTACCTCTTGTGACACATCGTTGGAAAGGTTATTTAATAAGCTTTCTAACGGTGTATGCCAAAGCCTTATTTAAAAAGGGGCTAAGAAAAAAATTAGTGGCTATTTGAAAAAAAAAATTGGAATAAGTGGGTTCAAGGGGGTGAAAATTGTGATAACATTTGGTGTAAACCAAAATTTGCAAAATTAAAAATAAAAATCCACCTGTATGAGCATTTTTTTTTAACTTCCCAGTTACAAGTTAAAGAAAAAAATGCTTAGACAGGTCGATCTTTATTTTTTATTTCGAAAATTTTGGTTTACACCAAATGTTATCACAATTTTCACCCACTTGCACCCACTTATTCCAATTTTTTTTTTTCAAATAGCCACTAATTTTTTTCTAAGCCCCTTTTTAAATAAGGCTTTGGCATACACCGTTAGAAAGCTTATTTAATAACCTTTCCAACGATGTGTCACAAGAGGTAGGTTGCTATTTGAAAAAAAAAAGTTGTGATGGGAGGGTGCAAGGGGGTGAAAATTTTGATAACTTTTTTTACACCAAAATTTGAAAAACTAAAAATTAAAATCGACCTGTCCGAGCGTTTTTTTAAAAGTCTTATAATTGAAAAGTAAATCGGGTGATTCCAGACTTAATGTACGCACTGTATGTATATATTCTATACTTGGGAAGTTATTGATTTTCTGAGGAACACTTTAGCTATTTCTTAACATTTAAATTTTAATAGGGATAAATTACTATAGGAAGTAGAATTTACATTTTTAAATAATGTAACGTTACCCTAAATTCTCTCGTAGTAATTTTCGTAAAATCTGAAAGGAGCCAGCGGGTTCTTCCCTAATAAGAAATTACTTTATCATTATTCCAGAAAAAAAGTATGAAATTTTCTTTTATTTTTTGTTATGCTTTCGCGTTAATAAAAAAGCAAACGCATTAAATATACATTATTTTTAACCATTGGCTTTCTAATATTGTTTTTTATTTGGACATAAAAAACAAATACAGGCAATATTAGCTTCAATTAAAAAAAAAACCTTTGTAGTCCAGTTAAATAGTAAATGTAAATTGCAATAAATGTACACGGGCTGATATTTTATAGGGTAGTAGTGGATGGTAACAGAAGACTCCTGTTAGTTTTTCACCGGGTGGTTTGCGTAAGGGGTGTCCGCTATCTTGAATTTTAGGGGTGAGTTGCTTAATATACATCTTAGGATAAAAATGCATATAACCAATTTTGTTAAGGAGGAAATTTCAAACAATTTTTGTTGCGATAATTTTTTTAATACATTAATAACTATTGAGTTAATTCAAAAATAGCCATGTTGGAGGTGAAGTTGGTTCTTTCCAGTTTTCAGCCAAATTATCCATTGGACGATAAAAATAGTTATGAGCAAACTTGTAGCTCTTGAAATTCTCTATAAGTTTCATATATTATATATTTTTACAGATACTTTGGTAAGGTTACAAAGGGCGCAACAGCGGCCACTCCAAACGTTAAAAAATACTTATGAAAATGTATAATATAAAAAACTTATAGAGAATTTCAAGAGCTACAAGTTCGCTTATAACCATTTTTATCGTCCAATGGATAATTTGGCTGAAAACTGGAAAGAACCAACTTCACCTCCAACATGGCTATTTTTGAATTAACTTAATAGTTATTATTATAATTATTTTATTCTCTGATAAATAATTTGGCTGAAAAATCGAAAAAAACAACATTGCCATTTTTAAATATTTTGCCATTTTTAAATATTTATAACTCGATTGTTATTAATATATTAAAATAAAATGATGCCAACAAAAGTTGTTGTAAATTTCCTCCTTAACAAAATTGGTTATATGCATTTTTATAGTAAGATGTATATTTAGCGAGATTACCGCACTCACCTCTAAAATTCAAGATAGCGGACACCCCTTACACAAACCACCCGGTGAAAACCAACAGGAGTGTTCTGTTACTATCCAATATTACTCTTTAAAATATCAGCCAGTGTACATTTATTGCAATAGTAATTTCTCGTTATATGACTGGACTATTGGTCAATCCTGTTGAAACTTTAAACTTCTAAAAAAACAGTAGACGCACAGTGAACCAGGGAAAAAAATAGACAAAATTCTGAATTTTCGCAACAACATAGTACATAACAATGCGATGCCGTGATTGGCTTGATGTGCCGCCATGTATCTTGTAAGCCAATCACGGCATCGCATTCTTATGTTTTATGTTCTTATATAAGCTTCTGGGTAGGCCTTAAATCAATGTACATAACTTAAAAATTCAAAATGGAGGAGTCAATATATACGCAACGGTTTTTGAACCTTAACTATATTTGCACGAAATTAAGGGTAATTTTTTTTTCAAAGTCATCAGTTTTGGAGAAATACTTGACCCCTTCCTATTCCATCTAAATTTAAGGAATTTTCACTCTTTTTTAAGTGTAGAAAACAATTGTGACCTGTTGGAGCAATTCTGAGGTCAGATTCGGTTTCAGCGACCACGATAATATAAAAATGCGTTGGTCTAGTCCCTCACACTTAATTTTTTTTTTTTTGGCTATGAACAGTCACCCAAAAATTTATGTGCCAGAGACTAGACCAACTTATTTTTATATTTTCGGGGTAGCTGAAATCGAATCTGAGATCAGAATTGCTCCATCAGGTCACAATTTTTTTCTACACTGAAAAACATCTGAATGTAAGGAATTTTTGTTTGGCTGTGTAACCACTTGTTAATTCTTTCTTTCCATGTTTTGCTTAAAAAAAAACTAGCTACCATTATATTTTTAACATTCTTTTCTCAATTTGTATCACAATATCTTTGCTAAAATAGTTATTTTTGATTAAGAGCGCAAAATCACTGATTTCTGTTTGAGCGTGAAACTTACTAATCGAGGTATCATGATGCGTCAAGCCGAGATCACGCGAAAGCAAAAATAAAATAAAATCCACCAAAAACACAAAAATTCTTTCTTAAAATATACAGTTGCCATGACAGCAAGCGAAAAAAATAATTTCTGTTTGTTTACCCTAACAAAGAGCGCAAAAGAGAAACATTTATATGGATCTTAGGCAATCATATTTTTGTTAAAAAAAAAATTGGCCATAAATTAGTTAATTCCTCAACTCTTTTCAAAAACAAACAAAAAGCTTACTGTCCAATATGATATAATTTGGTTTTTCTGTTTTTATCGTTAATTAATAATGAATCATTATTAATGATTCATTAAACTTCAATTTAAAGCATAAGTGAATTTCCGTTAATAAAAAAGTTTCACAAATTTT
Source organism: Brachypterus glaber (assembly GCA_958510825.1). Taxonomy (NCBI): domain Eukaryota; kingdom Metazoa; phylum Arthropoda; class Insecta; order Coleoptera; family Kateretidae; genus Brachypterus; species Brachypterus glaber. Next base: position 90,558,245 of record OY294045.1, on the reverse strand, counting down.
ACCGAAAAATCTGATAAATTGTATTATTTACTATTTCCAGTTTTAACGGAGGTAAATAATTGGATATACAAACTTTGTCCACTAATAAAGGTCGGGAGAAAGTTTCTGTTTTCGTCGGAGGGACAAACTTCCAAACAAATTAAATAGAAATGGCATGAAAAACGGATGTGACTTCTATTAAAGAGACCACTACACTGTGAACCGAAATAATTAAAAAACGGAAGATTCCTGAAAAGCATATCGATCGCTTAGAATGAAAAGCTCGGATATTTTTTTGACATATTGAATTTTTAAACTGACATTGAATGTGAACGTCAATAGTTTTATACTATAGGGGAGATGAGATCACAGATAATTTTTTAATTACCGATAAATAAAAGCAAAACCAAGGTAGCTTCTTTAACGAATATTATACCTAAACTTTATTAAGCAAAGGCAGTGTTAAAAATCATTGAATTTTTGCCCGTCCAATAAAAGTTAATTGAAATAAAATAGTTATTTTTGTCCTAAAATAATTGTAAAAAATACTTCGCCGAAAACAATCGGGAACATTTTTGAAATATGCTATTGCGTAATACAGGGTAGGGTGATCATTCGAAAATAATCCACACCAAATACCTCGCAAACTAAGCACAAAATGAAATAATTGTTAATTTTTATATTGTGCTTAGTTTACAAGGTATTTGGGGTGGATCGTTTTCAAATGATTACGCAATAGCACATTTTAAAATTGTTACCGATTGTTTTTGGCTAAATAAGTATTTTTACTATTTTATAATATCACATAACCTCTATTGGAGGAGCAAAAATTTGATTATTTTTAACAATTTAATAATATTTTTTAGTTAATTTTAACATTGTCCTTCCACAAATTGAACAAATTAAAATTAATAATTATTATTTAAGGTGAATAAGTTCATCATAAAAATTATGATATATTTTTGGAATCACAACTTTTAACTCCTGTAGATCATTATATTTAGTTTTTTCAGTGCACTTCTTTGGTTTATTACGGATTCTCTCAAGTTATGCAAGATTTTCATCCAAAAACTTTCCCAACCCGCGGGCCCGATAATCACCAAAAAAAAATTGAATCGGGAAATTTATAGTTTAAGTTGTGTACCGACAGATCTACAGACAGATTTTTTTACTTAAATGTGTTTTTGCATATAAAGCCATAAAACGCAAAAATAGGCAATACAAAACATGATTTTCTTACCAATCCAAGGACTGCTTTCCAGCTACTTCTCTGACAGTAGGTATTCCGAGATTTTGGTGGAAAGCAAAATTTAAAGCAAATTTGAATACTGACAAAATTTTAAGTAAAATATATTTATTTTTGAAAAATAGGGCTTACAAGAAAAAAATATGCACATGGTGATATAATCTCCCCTACATTTTTAAGTTTTGACAAAGACATTTAATGTCAATGACAAATTTATTGAAAACCGATATACGAGCTTTTCATTCTACGCAATCGATATTACCTTTTTTGAGCCTTCTGATTACGAATTTGATAATAAAAAAGCTAAAAAAATCTAATCATTAAGATGGATAGCAAACTTTTTAATTTAACCGATTTTTATGAAATTTGGTAAGTTATTTTTTTATAACAATATTGGTAGGTCAGTACTAAACTTTTGAATTGACCCAGTTTCAAGATACAACCCCGGATACAACAGTTTATAACTGAGGTACAGATATTATGTTATATATATAGTACCTAAAACAAGTAAATTCAAAATGGTGTCGAAAATATGCCAGACTTGTTTTTGAAATGTCTAAATTGGGCAAAATTTGGCTTATAAATAAACTCAAGTTCCTTTATTTTTAGAAGCTATAAAATAAGATATAAAATAAAACTACTCAATACGTTAAACCTTTTTGTGATGATAAAAATAAAGCGGTTATTTAAGGGCATATCCACAGGCTAGAATAACAACATAGTACATAAGAATGCAATGCCGTGATTGGCTTGAAGTGCCGCCATGTATCTTGTAAGCCAATCACGGTACCGCATTCTTATGTACTATGTTATTATGCGAGCTTGTGAATATGCCTTAAGTCTCTCTCTCTCTCTCTCTCTATTTATTTGGTCTTTTTCTTCCGAATAATTAACCAGGGTTTCTCTATATAATCATGAGGTTTCCAGTGCGCAAGTACTAATCGGATATGTATCCTGACTTGCACACTATCACTGATAAAATACTACTGTAGTAATTTCCACGCTAATATAAAAAGTTATCATTAAAAACAGACAAAAAAATTATCTTCAAACGTCCATTATTATTTACTTAAAATTCAACAGTTCGCACGATTAATAACCATATATATGGTTCACTTTTACTTGTACATAAAACATTAACATAAAAATACTCGAGGCACATCATAAAAGATGACAAAACAAAAATACACGAGGCACATCATAAAAGATGGCTTAGCACGATGCTGACGGTTCATCGCCCAGTACTTGAATGATGCCTTAAGTCGTATTGCTAATATAATATAGTTCAAGGTCAAATAGTCCCTAAGACTAAAAATAATTCATAAATAACCCTATAGGGTGGGCCTTATATATTCTTATTATCTTAAAATTTTCATTTAGGTGTAACTAGAAAATTATGAAAATATGAGAGCGATCAAACTTTTCTAAGGTTTCTAATTGGGCCCCTAAAATTAGTAAAATTACACATAAATTGTAAAAAATCGTAAATTACACAGCTACACCAAAAAAAGGTCAAGCGTTTTTTTTTTTTTGAAAACCATTGCAATATACTGTATTCCTATGTATTTTAAGGCGCTGAATCCGAATTTGAGCTTATCTGGAAAATTTTGGACATAACATCAAAAAAAAATATTTTTATACTCGAAAATAATATTTTTCGAGGTTATCTCCAAATCACGTAGACTGCTGAGAGTCGCCGTGGTTAAAAAATATCAAAAAATATAAGTTGGCTAAGAGTAAGGTACATTTGTTTTTAAAAACTGAGCAAAATGTCTAAAGAAAAGTGTTCTAAATTACGTAAAAAATATAAATTTAAAGACTAAAAACAAGTTTTCTTCGTATCTTTCCAAGATTATTATAAACCAAAAATCAACAGTTTTCTTCGTATCTTTCCAAGATTATTATAAACCAAAAAACAACAGTTATTTTTTTATTCGAACTTCATATTTAACATTTTTAAGTAATTTAGAGCAATTTTTTTTCAATATTTCTCGAATTTAAAAAATAAAGGTACTTTATTCTTGCAGACTCAAAGTACCGTTATTTCTTAAAGCAGTGTCTGCCATATTTGGGCGCTTTTTAAATTTAGTATTTTGGGTATTGTATCAATAAAACAACTCACAAAATTCATAGACAGGTTTATTTTTTGATAAATTGTGACCCACCCTAATGAGGAGGATTGTTTTATCGGCCCACAGTGTACTGGCTACGGATAGGATATCGGCTCTACTATATAAGTATATTATACTGACTGGCATTTTTAAGTACTTATAAATAAATGCCAGTCAATAAATATAAGTTCGAAAAGTTTTTGTGTACACAAAATAGAGCGTCTTCATAAAAACCCTAAAAGTTTTTTATTACCTAGACTAAAATAGTATATTAAAGTAATAGTTTCATAACATACGTTTTTCTATTTTGCGACTCTTATAAGCTTATAGTGTGATTATTTTGCGTGTTCTTATGGGCCCATAAGAGGTCTCTACTTTTTTTCTGTTGGGTTGGCAACATACAAAAGCCTATCTCTTGACGTTTTGCTTGCAAATGTTAATGTTGATTTAAAGTTTTTACAAAATTTTGTGTTTGGGTTATTTTTTACCGTGTTAAAATTTTGGACTGGTTTAAACATAGTGTAAACTGTAATACCTACCCAAAACAAAAATCCCAAAATCAGTCATCAATTTAAATGTAAGTTTTTTAAATTTTAGAGCACTAGTACTTTAGAAAACTCGCCGCAATCGGCTCGTTTTCTAAACCTCTACTCCTGCGCTAAAAACGTATGTTATGAAACTAGTACTTTAATATACTATTTTAGCGCACGAGTATAAGTTTAGAAAACGTGCCGCTTGCGGCCACTTAAAAGACAACGTTCAAGTATTACGTAACGCAAATTGTACCATAATTCATATAGAAGAGAAAAACATGAAAGTCGCTTGTAAAAGAAGTTTACACTACGATATTTCAAAAACGCTTTGACCCAGTGACTTGAAATTTGGAACAAAGATTTTCTAAGTAGTAAACAAAATTTGTTTCAAATTTAAAGAAGATTTCTTGAAATATCTTAGTGTAAAGTTGTTTTGCAAGCGACTTGCATCTTTTTCTCTACTATACACTTCATACTCCGTTTCTCGCGTTATTAAAGGCTGTAGAGATTTCATGTTTTGGCTACCCCCCCAGGTAGGGGGTGTATTGGGGGGGGGGGTAGCCAAAATGTAAAATCTCTACAGCCTTTAATAACGCGGAAACCGGGGTATGAAGTGTATGAATTTTAGTACAATTTGCGTTACGTAATACTTGAACGTTCCCAAAGTTAGAAATATTTCAATACAATTTAATTAAGTTTAACTTATTATTATTATTTAAAAAAAAAATAATTTTCTATTGAAAATCATTTTACTTAATTTAATTTTCCCCGAATATTGAAACTTTTTGTTAAAATTGATTACTTTAAATTATAAATTTATAACGAATTAAGCTCTGTTAATATTCAGTGTGGAAATCCTTACTAATCCAAAAGCTTCATTTTAATCCTGGCAGCTGAATGTAGCCTGTGAAATATTATCAAATATCCTTAGTAATTTAAAAACCGTATTATTTTACCTTTCCTTAGTCTGGTGGGGTCAAATTGATTAAAATAAAACTTTTAAGTTCGTTATTTATTTATTTATTTATTTATTTATTTATTTATTTATTTATTTATTTAATTAACACCCAACAGTAAAACCAATTACAGGGTATCTTATAAAAAACCTTATATAAATACAAAGTACAAGTCTACAAGAAAAGAAAAACTTAAAACTAAATATTGTACACCGTCCTTAAGTGGTTATTGACAAATTCTTTAAATTTGGAGGATTTTAATAATGTATAGTCACATATAGCATGTATTTTATTAAATGAATTACAAATTTTATAAATTGGGGATGTATATTTAACATTTGTTCGTGCAGTTGGCAGATAAAATAAATTCGTACCTCTAGCAGAGATTCTAGGTATACAAAATGGTAGTTCGCCAAGAATATAGCTACAATCTATTTCATTGCGAAGTATTTTAAATAAGAAAATGCAAGAGGTACTAAATCTTCTAGATTCTAAGCCTAAAACGTCAAACCTTGACCACAAATAACTATTTCCAATACCCTGGGCGGGATACACACCATCCAACCTAAAGCATAAGAATTTAAGAAATTTACGCTGCACCCGCTCAATATCATTGATATATCTGTCATAGTATGGGTTCCATATAATGCTAGCATACTCAAGTTTACTTCTTACTAACGCAAAGTATAATGTTTTTAAACATTGAATATTTGTAAATTGCTTACAGTTATATACGACCTGCGGCACTCAATACCTTCCTATGTTGTAGAGATGGGTGTACATCTAGCGTAAGTCTATTTAACATTATTTCCTAGAAAAAATGGCAAAAAATCGCAAAATATTTGTTTTAAATATAAAAAATGTACTTTATTCAAATATTTTAGTCATAATTAAATATATTTTTTTTTTAATTTTAATTAGTTTAAGATTTTTATTTTTAAATTTGTTTTCTGTCATAGTAATAGCAAATTTAATATTAAACCAATACTTTTTTTATTTTTCATACAATGTTTTTTTTTTAATTTCATTTACTTATAATTCTCACGAAATACAATATAATTCAAACGCTTTATGCAGAAAAAACAGTATCTCATATATGGGGTCAATTTGACCCCACCAGACTAAATATTTGGGAAGTAAAAGACTAACGGAAGGTATATGGTAAATATAGCGTGAGCAAAGTACTGGGTCTAACAAAAGAATACTTTTTCCTTTAATTATATTATTAACAGCGCCTGCGCTGGAATAATATTATAGGGTAATTTCTAATTTTCAAAAAAAAAAATCAAAAATCGTCCTAGACAAAAAAAATTTGGATATAAATTCGTTTCATAAGAAACTTTTTTTTTCTAATGTCCGTCTGTCCGTCTGATGTCACGATTTTTGTTAACACGATAACTAAAGAACGAATAATCCGATCGAATTATCCCTATTATTTTTAAAAGTAATCCCCCCAAAAACAAAAAAGTTATGGGGGTTAAATTTAAAAAAAAAATTGAAAAAAAACTGAAAGAAAATTCTGATTAACGTAACTTTTTCAGGAAAAATTACTTTTATTATAAAAATAAATTCTACCAATTTTAAAAGTAATCCCCCAAAACAAAAAAGTTTACAATGTCACGTCGGCCCTTGTGTCTTAAAGTTTGCATTTTTTTTTTTTTTTTTTTTTTTTTTTTTTTTTTTTTTTAATTTTATTTATGACCTAAAAACAGTACAAGAAAACTGGTGACTAGGCCTAATAGTAATATAAATAAGTACTAAGAATTAATTAACATATAAAATAAAATTGTAAAATGTCACAAAATTGGAAATTAAAGAATAAATATTATATCACAGTTAAATATAGTTCTTTGGTTTTTTTCTTAAAAGTTGTTTTATTATTTATTAGTTTTAAGTGCTCATTTAATTTGTTGTACACTTCTATACCCCTGTAGATGGGCGAGTTTTGTGCTTGAAGTGTGTGTCTGGTGTTCGCATGAAGACAGTTCTTACTTCGTGTGTTGTGATTGTGGACATCATGTATTAAGTGTAAGACTTGGTTTGATTTCAATAATCCATTTAGTATACCAAAGATAAGTTTCTCACAAGCACTGACATTGGCTTTTTTAGGTTATATAGAAATGAAAAAAATTAGTTCTGAGGAAATAGTGACATTGGCCCTTTTAGAAAACAAGCCACAGATATAATTTGCTTAATTTACTTTATTTTAAATTTATTTGTGATAAATACTCGGAAATGAAGCAAATAAAAACTTGCATTACATAAACATGCCAACGTTTCACCTAATATTTAGGTTTCTTCAGGGCTAAATTATTAAAACAAACAAATTATTTTTAATTTTACCTAGTTATGTGTTTGTATTTGGTATATTTTAAACCTTGTTTATTCCAACTGCATCCAAAAATATTTGGAGGAGATCATTGTACCACAGATCTCTCTTTTTCAGTATCACAGCTGAATCCATTATTCGTTTATATGCATATAATCTTAATAAATTTCTGGAATATATTTACACATTGTAAAGAAAGTGCATGCAATGAACGGTATAAAACATAGAACGGAGGAATATATTTTTTTAAATATTAGAATTGAAATACACTAAAAATACACTAAAAATTTTGGTAATGTAACCAGTCTATTTTAGCATAAACCACCCTCGAGGCCCCAGAATTACTATAAATAAATAAATAAAAAACCATTAATCCAAGCAAAACTTAAGTAAAAGATTGTTTTCCGAATTTTAATATAAATATAAAGAAAAGTTTTAACTTTTTCTTTCGGAAAAGGCAAAATTTTTGAAAATAAATTAGTTTTAAAAAATTGGCTTTTGTCAATTCCTTTTGACAAGAATTTTATTTTCTATTTTGAGGTTAACATTGACATTATATTGTTTTTTTTTCTTTACTTTATGTTTAATTTTACCTGGTTATGCGATTGTGTTTGCTGTTAATAATAATTTATTTAAAACCTTGTTTATTCCAACTGCATCCAAAAATATTTCGAGGAGATGATTGTACCACGGACGAACATCCTTATTTCATCAGTATCCGAGCTGAATCCAATAAACATTTATGTGGTGGAACATTGGTAAAGGAAAAATGGGTTCTAACAGCTGCCCATTGTATGATGCCAGACCTAAATTATTACGTCGTAGCAAGTTATTCAAAAGAAAAAATTAAATCTCTTGTAATGCACTACTACTCGCATCCAAAATATAAAAAGCTTCCTGGCTTTGATATATCACTGATTAGGTTAACAGAACCAATCCGCATGTCTGACCATGTACAGTACGTAAATTTACCGGAGAAAAACCTAGGTGAAAGTTTATTTACAGAGTGTAGGTATGCCCTACTTACTGGTTTGGGAACGACTGGAAAATATGATTTACCGGATGTCCTACAATGTGCCCATATGAAAGTTGACACACATAAAGATTGTGAAATAGTTTACGAAAAAAAATTACCTGATAGCATTTGCACCTGGACAAACAGAGATTTTCCTGCGAACGCATGTGTTGGTGACTCCGGAGGACCACTTCTTTGTGACGACATTCAAATAGGAATTGTTTCTTGGGGTGCAAAGTATTGTGGTAATAGGTTTCCAGTTGTTTATACCAGAGTGGATTTTTACTTGGAATTCATTAATTATACCATGACCAACTTTAGAAATATTCCTTTTTCAGATATTAAGAAGAATAAGCAAACTACCAGTGAAGACCAAAATACTATTATTGCTACGAAGGAGATCAGTATTAGTAGTAGTATTTCAAGAAACTTTTGCAGAAAATGGTCAATATTTAGTTACAAAATTTACCTACTTTTTATTATAACCATCTCTTTTATAATATAATTACATATAATAAAAAATCATGCACAAACTACCTATAAATTTATTCATCCAAAGTTGATGACAAAAAAAAATCTGACTACAGTTCACAAAAAGTATTTGTTCTACTTTAAGAGTTGATTACAGTTTCCGGCATAAAAAATGAGATATTGACATATTGCGATCTGACATTTAATAGTAATAATTCCTGGATTAAATTGAATTTAAAAAAATAGGTTATGGTTAAATATTAGTTTTTATGAAAGAATTGATTGGTTGACTGACAACTAATAGTTGTTACTACTAACCCAGACTGAAAGTAATATATACTCAAAAACAATAACGAAACTGAAAATACATTTTTTATTAAAAACAAAAACCCAAAAACATTTATTCTTATACTAAAATAGGCATAAAAAATTATTTTGAGCTATAAAAATCTTAATCATAATACAAAAGCATGGAGAGCCCCAAAAAAGTTACAAAACTTGTCAAGAAGAATAAATTTGGTACTAGAAAATAATGTAAATAATAATAATTAATATCTCGTTGGATTTCCATTGTTTTCTAGTACCAAATTTATTCTTCTTGGCATTGAATTAACAAGGTTTTGGCAATACTGCACTGTTAAGTTATTCCAAGCTTCAAGAATAGCTTCAATTAGTTGAGCTCTATTTTGGGGCCTAAAATCTGGGCTATGAGATGGCCATGGTAATACGTGGACATTATGGCGTCTGAGGAATCTTTGCACAGAGTTTGACATGTGCACTGAGCAGTTATCTTGTTGGAATATAAAGTTGTTATTGGGAAATACTTGATTAACTGATGGTAGCATTGCTTCTTCAAGAATTCTGCAGTAAGATTCTCCATTAAGGTTTTCTTCAAGAATAACCAGTACACCGGGACCTTGATTGCTTATCCAAGCCCAGGTATTTACTGAAAATCTTGAAGCGCGAACTTTTCGAGTATAACGCTCATTGTAACGCGTACCATGTGGCCGATATACCTTAATTTTACCATCGGAAGATGATTTAAAGTTTTTTTTCATCAGAAAACACCACGTTTTGCCAAAAATTTGCATCCGTGTGGTTTAAGGCAAATACCAACCTAGACCCATGTGATCATCTGATAGCAATGGCTTTTTAGCAGCAGTCCTACATTTTATTTCAGAATTCTCAATTCTTCTCCGGACTGTTCGGTCTGAAGCTATAAAATTGACTTCTACAATAGCTTAAGGGGTAGTTTTAAATAGATCATCTCTCAGAATATCCAAGAATGATTCATCCTGCTCCTCTGTTGTTTTTCGTGGTCTTCCTGATCCCCTTTGTCTTGCAGTTGTTCGTTCTTTTTCCCACTTCTTTTTTATTGTCCCTATGGTGCTTCGGTGAATTCCAAATTCATCAGATACCTGGTCAATAGTTTTCCCATTTTCCAAATGTGCGGCTATTATAGCTCTTTGGGTCTCATTTAATTGTCTAGGCATAATTTTAATTTATTTTATTTTATTTCTGCTTTTAACTGACAATATAGACATGTCATAAACCTTCTAAAAGTGTTTAAAAGAACCAATCCGCATGTCTGGCCATGTACAGTACGTAAATTTACCGGAGAAAAACCTAGGTGAAAGTTTATTTACAGAGTGTAGGTATGCCCTACTTACTGGTTTGGGAACGACTGGAAAACATGATTTACCGGATGTCCTACAATGTGCCCATATGAAAGTTGACACACATAAAGATTGTGAAATAGTTTACGAAAAAAAAATTACCTGATAGCATTTGCACCTGGACAAACAGAGATTTTCCTGCGAACGCATGTGTTGGTGACTCCGGAGGACCACTTCTTTGTGACGACATTCAAATAGGAATTGTTTCTTGGGGTGCAAAGTATTGTGGTAATAGGTTTCCAGTTGTTTATACCAGAGTGGATTTTTACTTGGAATTCATTAATTATACCATGACCAACTTTAGAAATATTCCTTTTTCAGATATTAAGAAGAATAAGCAAACTACCAGTGAAGACCAAAATACTATTATTGCTACGAAGGAGATCATTATTAGTAGTAGTATTTCAAGAAACTTTGGCAGAAAATGGTCAATATTTAGTTACAAAATTTACCTACTTTATATTATAACCATCTCTTTTATAATATAATTACATATAATAAAAAATCATGCACAAACTACCTATAAATTTATTCATCCAAAGTTGATGACAAAAAAATTCTGACTACAGTTCACAAAAACTATTTGTTCTACAGTTCCCGGCGTAAAAAATGAGATATGAAAAATGGTAACGTTTGAATTAGGTTTTAAACATTTGTTAATCTAGAAGGTTTATGACAGTTAGTGTCTATATTATCAGTTAAAAGCAGAAATAAAATAAAATAAATTAAAATTATGCCTAGACAATTAAATGAGACCCAAAGAGCTATAATAGCCGCACATTTGGAAAATGGGAAAACTATTGACCAGGTATCTGATGAATTTGGAATTCACCGAAGCACCATAGGGAGAATAAAAAAGAATTGGGAAAAAGAACGAACAACTGCAAGACAAAGGGGATCAGGAAGACCACGAAAAACAACAGAGGAGCAGGATGAATTATTCTTGGATATTCTGAGAGATGATCTATTTAAAACTACCCCTTAAGCTATGGTAGAAGTCAATTTTATAGCTTCAGACCGAACAGTCCAGTCCGGAGAAGAATTGAGAATTCTGAAATGAAATGTAGGACTGCTGCTAAAAAGCCATTGTTATCAGATGATCACATGGGTCTAGGTTGGTATTTGCCCTAAACCACACGGATGCAAATTTTTGGCAAAACGTGGTGTTTTCTGATGAAAAAAAACTTTAAATCATCTTCCGATGGTAAAATTAAGGTATATCGGCCACATGGTACGCGTTACAATGAGCGTTATACTCGAAAAGTTCGCGCTTCAAGATTTTCAGTAAATACCTGGGCTTGGATAAGCAATCAAGGACCCGGTGTACTGGTTATTCTGTGAAGAAAACCTTAATGGAGAATCTTACTGCAGAATTCCTTGAAGAAGCAATGCTACCATCAGTTAATCAAGTATTTCCCAATAACAACTTTATATTCCAACAAGATAACTGCTCAGTGCACATGTCAAACTCTGTGCAAAGATGCCTCAGACGCCATAATGTCCACGTATTACCATGGCCATCTCATAGCCAGATTTTAGGCCCCAAAATAGAGCTCAACTAATTGAAACTATTCGTGAAGCTTGGAATAACTTAACAGTGCAGTATTGCCAAAACCTTGTTAATTCAATGCCAAGAAGAATAAATTTGGTACTAGAAAACAATGGAAATCCAACAAGATATTAATTATTATTATTTAACATTATTTTCTAGTACCAAATTTATTCTTCTTGACCAGTTTTGTAACTTTTTTGGGGCTCTCCATGCTTTTGTATTATGATTAAGATATTTATAGCTCAAAATATTATTTTATGCCTATTTTAGTATAAGAATAAATGTTTTTGGGTTTTTGTTTTTAATAAAAAATGTATTTTCAGTTTCGTTATTGTTTTTGAGTATATATTACTTTCAGTCTGGGTTAGTAGTAACAACTATTAGTTGTCAGTCAACCAATCAATTCTTTCATAAAAACTAATATTTAACCATAACCTATTTTTTAAATCCAATTTAATCCAGAAATTATTACTATTAAATGTCAGATCGCAATATGTCAATATCTCATTTTTTATGCCGGGAACTGTACTTTAAGAGTTGATTAAGTATAATTTTTTTTTCTAGGCAACTGATTGAGTGATCCTACGAATCCCATCTATAGCTTTTTGACTTAAAAACTATATACTATTCTCAGATTTTTTTAGGTTAATATTGACAATTTTAAAATGGCAGTTCAACTAATTTATTATTATGGATTTAAAAAAACGCTTCTGTTCTATTATATTAAATGTTATATTAATATTAACATACATAAAAATATGCAGTGCGTTTTACGTTGAAACTGAACCAAAAATGATTGGTGGATATGACTGTGCATCAAATGACCATCCTTATTATGTAAGTATTCAACTTAATGATAAACATTCGTGTGGTGGATCATTGCTGAATAAAGCTTGGGTACTAACTGCAGCTCACTGTATAGATAAAACCAGGCTAAAAGATTATTACATTATAGCTAGTTATTCTGTAAAAATGATACGAGCCAGTGTGAAAAAAATGTATTTACATGAAAGATATAGACAAGAAAGAGATACACCTAGATATGATATATCACTTCTTAGGCTAAAAAATACTATTTCTAACACAAAATACATCCAGTTCGTGAAATTACCAGAAAACAAAAATCGTACGGATTTATATGAGAACTGTGCATTAAGTCAGCTTACTGGCTTAGGAAAAACTAGAAAAGAAAACACTGCATCCAAGTTACAATGTGCTACCCTAAAGCTTGAAAAGACGAGTGTTTGTGAAAAACTTATTGGAGGAAAAATAAAAGATGGTTTATGCACGTTAACAGAGATGAACTATGAAGCTCATGCATGTTATGGGGACTCTGGTGGACCCCTTTTATGCAATGGAACTCAAATCGGAATTGTATCTTATACAACAGGTGTGTGTATTTCTAGTGAACCTGTAATATTTACAAGAGTAGATATGTATTTGGATTTTATTAGTGAAACTATTAAAAATAACGATCAAAACATACAATTCAACTTTTGGCTCGTTATAACAACTTATTGTTTTAGAATCCTAATAAATTAATAAAAAAGTCTTCTGATTTGCATGAATAGTGGATATGGTCAATAAACTATTATCATAGTATTTAAATTATTGGTAAATATGCTTGAAATGGATCGTTGTTGAATAAAACTTGGCTACTAAAGTTTATTTTTTTAAGATATAGTTATTTTAAATTTGCCGCTAAATACTACACAAAGTCCTACTTACACTAAAGCATGTGGCTTGTTTTGAATGTCAACATAACCAAAATTTATAATTTTTGTTTACTTACTTTGTTTATATGATGTTTTGATGTAAGAGAATTGATAAAGCTGTTGCTAAAAACACTTTTGTATTCCGGTAGAAACCAAATTTGCTTATAAAATCGCTTTATACCAATAATTTAGAGGAATAAACCATTGTTTTGTTCTCGTTAATGGAACGTCAACGTTTTACGGTTGTGAAATTGGGCCTAGTTATTTCGCTTAAGGCACATGCTTATCTTACGTTGCTATGGTAATTTCGAGATTGTTTACAAGCGGGAAGGTTTAAAATAACTATACCTTAAAAAAATAAACTTTAAATGCAGTTCACTGTATGGATAAAATTAAAATATAGCTATTTTCCTCCGCTACGCGTCATTCCGGCAAAGCAATCGAGTGCAGAAAAGCCTCTTTACGCATGCGTTAGGAACAATACTTTTCCTACGAGCAGGGTTACAATAAAATATACTTTTTCTAATACCTAATTTAGTGCTAGCTTACATATTATCCACCATTGTCAAGGCTTGTTTACGTTGACAACCATTAAAATCAGTGAACTCGTTTATTATAGACCGTTGTTAAGCATTGTTTATTGACAACGGTCAATAATGAAAAAAATTAATACAACTGCTAACTTTTTTCAACTTACTTGTCAAACTGACAGCTATGTCAAAATAGTTTTTAAACTACGTTAGTAACTAATATTTTGAGTTACTATCTTTAGGTAGTAGAAAAAGCGGTATGTGCACTACGTATGCGAATTGTCTTAAGTGTTCTCGACTGATTTTTTGCCTCGACTCCGTCTCAGCAAAAAACTTCAGTCTCGAACACTAAAGACTTAGCTCGCATACTAGGTGCATAATATACTATTTATATTTTATCAAATAAATCGAAATAAATCTTATTTTTAAAATTTTTCAATAAAAAAATCAATTAACGGGAAAAAAATTTAAACATTTTTATAATATTATGAATAAATGTAACAAGAATAACACTACGTAATTAATAAATTAAACAATATTCATGCGTGCGGAAAAGGCTTTCTTTCCACACTCATATGCCTGCGGAAAGAGTGGTCTTTCCGCACGCTCCTAGGAAAAAAGTTTCTTACCTTTAAGCTAGTTCACAGCGGGCTTGGATCAACTTTAAAAAAAAGTCCTTGCACCGATGGGATTTTTTCATAAATCTATTCTACGATGTCCCACGAGTATTTATTTTCAACAAGAAAATAATCGGTTGAGGGATTCGTGATATAAATCAAATTTCATTTGTTTTTATATTTTTTTTAAGTGTATGTTTAATTTTATTACAGATATCGAAAGAGTTTATTTATTTGAGAAATTTTGTAGAATATCTTTGTTTTTATTTTCATTTGTTAAAATTAAAAAAAAATATGTACTTAACATTCATCTTGTTAGAAAGATAATTTTGCATTAAATGGGATCAAGTAATTTTACTATAAGGATATTAAAAGAATTAAAGTTCTGCCATTTTGGAGATTAACTAAAATACTTGGGGTTTAAAACATTATAAAACAAAGTATTGCGTTAATAGAGATTTATTTTTCTTATCTGACCTACAAACTTATCCAATAGTAAAACCTTTAACTGCAGTTATGAATTGCTCTAAATAATTTAATTAAATTATTAATTTAATTAAATTATTAATTTAATTAAATTATTAATTAAATTAAATTATTAATTAATTAATTGAGTTTTAGGTTTGGTACTGCACCAATTTGATATTTTTATTACGATACGTATTGGCATAACCCTGTACTACACATACAGTACTCGTGAAAAGTATGGAACAGTTTGGATGGTAGTTAAGTTGAGTGCCCAAGAATGAACGAAGCAAAATATTTGAAGGGATAGGGTAATCTCAGCGCCATGGCGCGCCAGTGCCCCTCATTAGCAAATTAGATGCGCAATGGTTTGTTTTGCAGACTGCAGACGCGACGAAACCGAAACGATCCTATCCCTACTACTGCACTGGCATTGAGATCCCCTATCCCCTTCAAATATTTTGCTTCGTACATTCTTGGCCACTCAACTTGCCTATCATTCAACGTGTTTCGTACTTTTCACGCGCGCTGTATATACATTTCTAAAAATATTGATACAAGGTGTTGTTGTATCGACATTTACGTATTAATTACATTGTTTTTTTAGTATTACATACTACATAAAACTTATTTTATGCATTATTCAGTTGTTTAAAATACAACTTTAAGTATGTAAAAATAAATAATTATGTACCAAAAACCCATATTTTAATTACCAAATATTAGTAGAGGAAGAAAGAAGAAGAAGAAGTATAAATTATACAATACAATATAATACTTTAATAAACTATACAATACAATACTTTGATTACACAGGCCCACAAAAAAAAACTGAGTCTTGGATTCCAATATGATATTCCTATGTATTTTTTTCCGCTAGGTCCAAACCCCTACGCGTCAGGATTTTGACATAACCTCAAAAAACACCCGAAAAACTACTGTCACCCCTAAAATCATCTCTCCCCTTGTTCCTAAATTGCTAATTCTATAACCCCAGAAACCCATAATCCCCTAACCTCATAATACCATAGCCGCATAACCTCAAAACCCCGTAACCTCATTAAGTTTTGGGTAAGAAAAATCTAGTTTGGGAAAACAGAAAAAAAATTACAGTTTTTTTTGTGGAACATAGTCATGGGTAAGTAACTCTAAAACCCCAAAATCCACTAACACCACAACCTCAAAATCCCTTTACTTCGTAACCCCATATACTATATCCCCTTAATCCCGTTATCCTATTCTGTAGAGAAGTCCGGTTAAAAAAATAATGAAGTAGACCTTAATTCATGACTTTACTCACAAAACTCTTATGATTTCGAGAACCGGACTTCTCCACAGAATAGGATGATGGGGTTAAGAGGTTATAATATATGGGGTTACGGAGTGAAGGGCTTAGGAGGTGTGATGGGATTTTAGGGTTATACAGTTACTTATACATAACTATGTTCTACAAGAAAATTTCACGTAATTGTTCTATTTCCGAACCAGATTTTTCTACTTAATAAGGTTACGGGGTTTTGAGGTTATTGAGTACTGGTATTTCGAGGTTAGGGGATTACGGGGTTGCGAAATTACGAATTTGGAGGAAGGGGGTGAAAGTGGTATGGAGTAGATGATTTTAGCGGTTTTAGTAGTTTTTCGAGTGTTTTTTGAGGTTATGTCAAAATCCTGACGTGTAAGGGTTAAACGGGTTACGGATTCGGTTTCAGCGGGAAAAAATACATAGGAATATCATACTGGAATCTAAGACTCACAAGTTTTTTTGTGGGTCTGTGTTATTACTACAACGCGAAGTCATCTTTTACCAGTGATACATGTATATTAGAGTGGTCCCCAAATTTCAAAAGGAGTTTAGGAACAATTTGAATACGACAATATATTTTGAACAAAAATTCAACTCGATCGCATTACGGATACGACCGCACGGTGGTTGAAAAATTTGCGATTTCACTCATTTTACGAGATTTTTATTTTTGAAATTCCTAATCACCAGATTTTAAAATGTTAAACTATTATAATTTTAAATTGTTGTCTACTACGTGTTTTTAATTTTTTTTAAATTTGACATTGATAAACCCTTGCTAAATGGTAGTACAGTGGGTCTTAATATTAAAAATGGGGTCATTTCATCACCCTTTCTCATTTATTTTCACTTACCCCGTCTAAAGGGTTTTAAAATGTTAACAGGCACAAGGCTAAACTTCCACCTGAATACCTATAGGAAAAGCCTGCAAAATTTTGACCAAATCCAAAAACGTTTAGAGGTCGCGCAAAATCGATTTATGTTAAAAAACACAAGATTTTACCACATTTTTCGCAGCATCAAAGGAAAAATATCTTTAAAAAGCTTTCAAACGTCAAATTTTGACAAAAATTTCCAAAAGCCAGTTGGAACAATTATTTTTTTTTTTTAATTTTGGGTATATACAATAATCCGCCATGTTGGAAAATGGCGTTCAATTTGTAATATTGCATATAACCTAAAAACGAATTATCTGATCAAAAATATTCGATTGCCAGGTAAAAGGCACGCTTGCCAAATATATGTATATACCGGGTGTTTCAGGAAGGTGGTTCACACCCCTTAACTTTTTATTTTTTTAAGTAGGATCGTGAAATTTGCAGGAGCTACATTATGTATAATTTAGGATTTTTCGAGATGGTTAAAAAATTTTTGACACTTCCGGTTTCTCCGGAAATGAATCAAACTTTCGATTTTAAATGAACACCCTGTATATTTTTACATATTTTGATTTAAAAATCAATTCTGAGAAGAAGCATGTGTCACTTGTCAATTCTTGACGGGTCATGTCATTTGTTATTTAAATTTTCATTAAATCTATAGTGCCTTGAATTAGCTTATTCGTTTAATTTTTTGTCTAGTATCTTAAGAAAAATACTATTTTGTTTTTTCCCAAAACTATATATTTAATGGGCTCTTAAAAGTTCGAAAAACATACTTTGTTCCATAAGTATTTTTTCTTATGGAAAAAGGGTGGCTTATTAGGTTAAAATGAGATAGAATTTTCTTGCGAACATTTTGATGCCACATTTGAATAGTTAATTTGAAAGAACTTGGTATGAAAACCCCCAAGATTTAAAATAAAAATTTAAATAAAAAATTACATGACCTGTCAAAAATTGACAAGTGACTCATGCTTTTTCTCAGAATTTATTTCTGAATCAAAAAATGTAAAAATATATAGGGTGCTCTATTTAAAAATCGAAAGTTTGATTCATTTCCATCGAAACCGTAAGTGTAATTTTTTTTTTAACAATCTCGAAAAATCCTGAATTATACAAAATGTAGCTCCTGCAAATTTCATAATCCTACTTAAAAAAATAAATAAGTTAAGGGGTGTGAACCTTCCTGAAACACCCGGTATATACATATATTTAGCCACTGTGTCCTGAAAAAAATAAATAATGCATTTTAGTAACATTCTTCTACCTGGCAATCGGATATTTTTTGATCCGATAATTCGTTTTTAAGTTATATGCAATATTACAAATTAGACGCCATTTTCCAAGATGGTGGATTAATGTATATACCCAATATTAAAAATAAAAATTGCTTCCAACTGGCTTTTGGAAATTTTTGTCAAAATTTGACTTTTGAACACTTTTTGAAGATAGTTTCCCTTTGATGCTGCGAAAAATGTGGTAATATCTCGTGTTTTTTAACATAAATCTATTTTGCGCGACCTCTAAACGTTTTTGTATTGGGCCAACATTTTGCAGGCCTTTCCAATAGGTATTCAGGTGCAAGCTTAGCCTTGTGCCCGTTAACATTTTAAAACCCGTTAGATGGGGTAAGTGAAAATAAATGAGAAAGGGTGATGAAATGACCCCATTTTTAATATTAAGACCCACTGTACTATCATTTAGGAAGGGTTTATCAATGGTAAATTTTAAACAAATTAAAAGCACGTATTAGGCAAAAATTTAAAATTATAATAGTTTAATATTTTAAAATCTGGTGATTAGGAGTTTCAAAAATAAAGAAGATCGTAAAATGACTGAAATTGCAAATTTTTCAACCACTGTGCGGTCGTATCCGTAATGCGATCGGGTTGAATTTTTGTTCAAAATATATTATCATATGGGTCTACATACCCATGCATTCAAATTGTTTCTAAACCCCTTTTGAAATTTGGGGACCACTCTAATGTATATACATTTGTACTTTTTTTCTAGATATTGACTATACATGAGTGTTACTTTATTTTTGTCCCACTATTTTTTTTTTCTTCAGTCGCCGTTTTTTTTTCGCCAGTCGTAATATTTTAACTTACGATAAAAATCTCGGAAGGCCCCTGATAATAATATTATTATTATTATTATTATTATTATTATTTCAACTTCATATAATGTAAAACTAGCTTTTTACAAAATCGTACAAAATATTGGCTACATGCCTATTATTTATGGCTAACATTGAATTTAGATATTTTTAAACTACGTGACTTTGAAAAAGTCTTTTATCTATATATTGATTAAAAAAACTTGGCTTTTAAAGGAAACTGCATAATAAAACATAAATTTGTTTAGATTCCAAATGGGAAAATTACTTTTACTTTCCCCTAGCATTAGTAAAAAAAAATACAGTTTTTGTTAAAAAATTATATTTTTGATGATCCTTGCTCATATTGGAGGTAGTTTTTAAATAAACTTAAGACGATATTATCTCTCCAAAAATGTTTTTATTATTATTACATAAATAATAGCGACATGTTTCTGCCCTTTTAACATAGGACCATCTTCAGCCTAATAATTAAAATTAAAAACAAAAAACAACAATTACATTACATGTATGACTTGTATACGTGTAATGTAATTGTTGTTGTTTGTTTTTAATTTTAATTATTAGCCTAAAGATGTTAAAAGGGCAGAAACATGTCGCTATTATTCATGTAATAATAATAAAAACATTTTTGGAGAGATAATATCGTCTTAAGTTTATTTACAGTTTTTGTTGTTGATTTCCGCAAAAAAAAAACAGTCAGTCGCTTGGTTGCTCAGTTGGTCTGCCTGCCAGAGCGGCTTTAGCAGAGCCTAACAAAAATGCTATTAAACGAAACCCTCTTTTGATATAACTCGCGAACGAAAGGCCCCCCATTTCGGACTCCCCTGGTTAAATTGCAAATACCATTGGCTGATAGGCCTTATTAGAGATAGATCACATGCAATGCCTTGTTTCTATATCACAATGGGTTCCTGAGTTATTAAATAAAAATCGAATTTTTGGAACCCCATTTGAAGGGGCGTAGCTCCCTTACAAGTCGTTTTAGGACATATGTTTATAGGAACTTTTTTTCTTATTTTTGGGTAAGGAATTACACCCTGCAGTTGCGTACCGTACTTAGTAAACATACTGTTTAACTTAAACCAGCAGCCAATGCTAAAAAAAAATTAAAACCTTGAGGTTGCAGGTCGACTCAGATTATTCTAAGATAAATCGAAACAGCTATATATACTTTGCATAAAGCAGTCTTTATTATAAGGAATCAGCTAGTTTGAAACTATATAAACAACTTGTTGTCAAGTTTACGATAACCCAAAATTGTTAACGAATTTTTAATGAAGTATTGGTAAACAGTTTTTCATCATTTCTTTTTATTAGTTGCACTTTTTTAATCAAAAACATATTGTTCATATTTAGCCCAAAACTTTTAAGAGCCGGCAGGCGAGTATGTCGGTCCCGCGAGCGCTGAATGACTATTCCATACGTTTTGTAGACTATACTTTTTCTTCGACTGCAAATATTAAACACTGTATGGCTTTAAACTGCGGACAAGGTTAAAAACAATGTTTTTTGTGACTCGACATTGTAAATGCAACAAAACACATATTTTTAAATAAAGTAATTAATGTTATTTAATAATTTTATCAAATCAGTACTTAAAAAAGATTTTTTTTAATTTTAGCACATATTTACAAATTATAATGCAAAAATTAAAGGTTATGTCAGATTTCTGCGACATATGTCAGGTTTAAATATTTAACAATAGATGGAGCAGTTTTAATTTTTTGAACTAAATTGATAAAAAACTGGTCAAATATTAAGAAAAGCTAATAAACTTTATGTAATTTTAACTCAAAACTTTAAATTGCATTAAATTATTCAATATTTCATGGTAAAATATATTTATTTTTGCTAATTTTGGTACACTTGATACGGAATATTCATACCGTATCTAGAGCTAGAACGGATTCATTCTGTGTTTGGAAAGTGAAAAGTGTGTTTGCTTACATTTTAAAGCAGTCGTAGAAAAAAATCATTACAGTATATAACTAAGGTCCTTAGTCTAAGGAATAAATATACATTTCAAAAAAATCATTAAAAACAGACTTTTTAGAGATCTGTTAAAATTTTAGTGGTGCTTTAATTTTGACACGAAGTGTAATATGTGTTTCTAATTATTTCATCAAATTTTATTAAATTATAAAATTATTTATAGCTGATAGATTAGCTAAAATCTATAGATATTAGCGATTTCTATTCATTAAAAGGCAGTTTTTCATTTCCACTTTTCTTTTATTCAAGATTGATAAATTAATTTCATGAAAACGTATTTGTAAGAACAACCAAAAATAATGTTTATGAAAGATGATTGATTACTTTAAAATACTGGAACATTATGCACTTTTTACAAAGATTGGTATTACGAACATAACGAGAAAATGATTCGATGGTTGACATTTAATAAATTTTAATATAAATACAGCCTGTTCCAGAACTCGCGTACCGAAATTTGAGGGTATACTAAAAACCCTCTGGAAAATATGAAAAAAATTTTAAAAAAATCCATCTTCAATACTAATTAAAAAGGAAGCTATTTAATCTGACCAATCCTGTTGCTGATGTTAAATTACCTAAAAATTAGTTTTTCCCTACTTATTAGTAACTATGGTTGCATTTAATGGTTGACTCGTGCATTGTTTAAGACTTTCAACTTTAGAATCTTTTTAGGTTATTATATTTTGACAAAACCGACAGAGGCTATCAAATATTCTATTTTTATAGGGTCACTCGATCCGGCGGTGGTTTTATGATACCCGTCTTAGACGGCAGCAACAAACTGCCGCTGCAACTCCATTCAGCGCGCTGAATGTAGTGTTTTTTTATTAGAAACTCAGATCTTTTAATTGATTTACTGGCTATAAATTCTTAATACAAATTAATAAAATAAAAATACAATAACTGAATTTTATTTATTTATTTCAAAGTAATGAACATAGGAAATTTTTTTATCGGTGTTCCGAAAAGAGAACATTCTAGCTAGAATGTAATTTTAAGATTGGTGCAGAGGGCAAGGAATTTTGGAACTTTAAACGCAAACAGAAAAGTGGTTGGAGACACTTCGCGAAATGCAAAAACTGTTGATAATAAAGAAGCTGTCATTTAGACTTTTGAAGAATAATCTGGAACAAGCATTAGTATCGTGGCAAGAAATCTTGATATGTCTGTCCTGTGTTTAATGAACTCTAAAAGATGAAGAAACGCATTATTTTTAGCAAAAGCGCTTCATGTATTCGGTCTCCTAGTTCTTTTACAGTGTCTGGCATATTTCTATACACTAAATTTTTTACATGGCCCCATAAAAAGAAGTCCATTGGAATGAGATCAGGGGATCTAGGAGGCCACCTTCTGGGACCCCCACGGCCTATCCAACTGTTTGGAAAACTGATGTCGAGTTAGCTTCTTGCCGTTTCTGAGAAATGCACTGGACAGCCATCATGTTGAAACCAGACGTTATCCACATTTGCCAACCTTTGAAGTGGGATGTCATCAATAAGATTTTCCACTTCATCCCTTAAGAAGTTAGTGTAGGTTTCGCCATTCAGTCTGCCAGGAAACTCTTGGGGTCCAATATTCCGGCCCAAATATTCAAGGAAAACCTTCGTTGGGAATTTCCTTGCCTGAAGGCATGGGGATTTTCCTGTCCCCAAACATGAGAATTCCTTGAATTAAAAAAACCATCTCTTTGAAACCCAGACTCATCCGTAAAAAGAATGCTTTTTACAAAGTTTTCATTTTCTTGATGTTTTTGCAACAGCCATGTGCAAAATTCGACTGGTAAAGGATAGTCCTCCGGTGTCAAGCATTGTACTCGAGTGTAATGAAAGGGATGCATTTTTTCATCTTTTAGAATTCGTTGAACAGAAGACATATCAAGATTTCTAGCCACGATACTAAGGCTTGTTTCAGGTTCTTCTTCAAAAGCCTGAATGACAGCTTCTTCATTATCAACAGTTCTTGCAGTTCGCGGAGCGCCTCCAATCTCTTTTTTGTTTGGAGTTAAATTTCCAGAATTTCTTGCCCTTTGCACCAATCTTAAAATAACATTTCTGCTAGGATGTTCTCTATTGGGAAAACGAATAGAATATTCTACAGATGTAGCTGAAGCACTCCGGCCACACTCGCCATATAAAATTAGCATTTCGCAATACTCTTCTGAAGTAAACATCATGAAAGTTTTGATATTTTTTTATGACATTAATAAATTTTTATGTCACATTAATCACCATGTCAACCTACAGAATATGTACCTGCAATAATTAAATTTGCTTCCATAGCTACAAATTCAACCTTTAATGGTAATTTATAATCAGCAACAGTATTGGTCCACTTAAAGCGTTCTTATTTTTGAATTGAACGAAGATGGATTTTTTTTGAAATTTTTTTCATATTTTCCAGAGGGTTTTTAATATACCCTCAAATTTCGGTACGCGAGTTCTGGAACAGGCTGTATGTTTATAATACGTTTTTTTTATTATTTCCATCAATCATTTTTTGATCAATTTATTAATTTAGATGAATAAAGTTAATGTTTTTAAACTGGCTTAATATTCGTATACGAATAATGATATTTAAATCCATGGACCAGATTTCAGTAGAAATTACATATAAACCAAATTTTATTATCTTAACTATAACAGACTAGTATGGTTTGAAGAGTGTTGTTTAAATGACGTCATAGTTAGCTGGTAAAGTAAAAGTAAAATCTTTTTCGAGGGTAAAAAGTTGATTGAGTTTACTTTGCGATATTTGAAATTGAGAACCACAAATTAGGTCTACAAGGAAAAAATTAGGCTTGTCCTAACTTTGCAAGATCATTTTATAAGTTACTTACTTTTATTTAACTCGTTTATCGTATCTATATTATCCACGAATGATATCTGACGATTGTTTAAAATAATATCAATAGAATTCATTCTTGCCGAGATTCTTGCAAAAGTGGCAAAACAATCTTGTACATAGGTCCGGCATCCACAAAAACACTAACCTCTTCTTCGTCGAAAAAATATGATTCGGAAAGGACAGAAATATGATAGAAAAGGATAGAAATACTTACCATGCGAGCAAACCAGCTAGGAGTACATGGTTACTAAGAATAGTAAGTGTGACGTCATTGTTTGTTGTAGTTAAATAATAAAATGTGTGTAGTATGCTGTTCTTCATACTAGTATGTAATAGTTTCGATAATAAAATTTGGTTATAGTCCAGTAATATTAGATTTTAGTTACGGAAATATTCCCATCTGTCTAAATTTTTGTGTACACCTTCGCTTTGTCATTATAAACATTGGGTAAAAAGTTCTCAAGTATGCAATGCGAGCTTAAGTTTTTATTTTGCAATTAGTCGGCACACATGTGGTTTTTCGCGAATATCTTCGTCAGATTTGCAGTTATGCAAAAAGGACCTATTATGAAATTTGTCTAGCATAAAATTCTCTACAAAAAACATTTTTTATTTTTTTGAAATCTCAACCAACGGCGGGTCCTTAGTGCACTCTAATGATTTTTTGACTTCGCTTGGGGTTGTCAAAAAAACTTCATTCTCGTGCACTAAGGACTAAAGTCGCTTACTCGTTACGAAAACTACTATTTTAAGATTGTAGAACTTTCGTAAAATTTGTAAAAAATTTCGACTGCGGCGCTTAAGTTTTTACGTTTTTATGATATTTTAAATTAAACACTGATTTAAACATGTGTATTTTCTCTTGTTCTGAATAATAATTAAAATAGATCCTCCAACTTGTAAAAATCTTCGCCTGTAGCGCTAGGGCCTTCTTACTTTTTTTTTTGAGTTCCTTGATTTTTATTAATTTAAGAATTATTATGTAACAGAGTGGTCACCCTGTATATATTGAGTATTTTTATTTTATTGTTATTCTAAGTGAGAAACTTATTGTTCTAAACACGAAGTTTGCTTTTGCAGATGTTTATCTTATATTTGGTACTCTTAGACTTTACGTAATTGAGGCGTTTACATAAAAAGGGTGTATATTTTTATTAGACTAATTAATTGGTTTATTCGATTTTCTTAATTAATAAATATGGAAATATCATTAATGATGTTGTTTTAGATACTGGCAATAGTTAGGGATTGTTTGTAAAAATGGTTTTTTCTACTTCGAAGCAATGTCATGAAAATCAATATCAATCAATATGTAGAAGTAGTTTTTTTAATCATTTCGTTTATTTAAATTTAAATTCATTTTCAGTAATTTAAAGTAATTCAGTTTATTTTGATCTAAAACTCCTCAGATATTTACGTTAATAGTTTTATGACTGGTATATCGGCATCTCTGGGAAGGGAAATCTTTGCCTGTGTTTAGTTATGGTCAAAAATGGGATTCGGAAGTATGTAGTCGTCTTGTAAAGTTGTGCCTTAGGGAAATTTTAGAATTAACGTAATATGTGAAAATTTAAAGTAAAATTTAGAGTCGCGCGTATAGAAATATCTGAAGGGTAAAGATGCTATTTATTCATAATTTTTTCATTTCAAATTAAAATATTTTGTTGTTTTTTATTTGTTTTTAACTTTTCATTTTTCTTTGAATTAAATTCTTTTCATTGTTGTTTAATCCTTTTGTTTTATTGGCAAGATATATTTTAATTAATTTAAAATATATTTGAAGTTTCTTTACCTTTCGCATATCTACAGTTTGTGTTATAAGAAGAAGTCTTCGCTGGAATAAGAAAGTCAGATAAGTATTAAGTAGTAATTAGATTCTTAAATTAACATTTGTTATCATATGATATATGATATTGTGATAATATTATGTAATATTATTACTGGTGGCACGCTACCCAAATAGCAACTATACAGCTATTTGTATTTGATACGCCTCCAAATAATAGTGTGTGGTTCTAAATTAATGCCTTAGATAATTAATATTTTTGGCTATAATTGGGACCAACGCACTATTACAATTATGGTTAGTAAAGGCGTATTTACAGACACACAGAAACAGACCGCTGTTGGATTAATTCGCACCTATCTTTTAAGAAACAAAAATATTATTTTTTATTTTAAATATTTTTGTTTGGACTTTTTGATAATGTTGATTCGGATATTTTTATTTTATCATTTTTATTCGGCATTTGACCATTACCGTTCGGCAATGTCACTCCCCCCAAAAAAATGCCCAAATCCGGCGCTGGTCGGGACATGTCAATTCTATACATCGATACGCCCAAGCAACAAAGCCGTAACTCATATATTGTAATTTTTCACGACAGCTAAATTTCTAAAATATTTTTTTTTTGTTATTTAAGGGTGGGTAAATGATTGAAGTGGAAAAGGAAGTCATGTGATACATCATTTGAAAGCTTATAAAATTCTCTATTTAACTGTTTAAGTATTTATTGTTTATTTACTGTTTGTTTCTGATAATATTCAAGTTTAGAATTTCTAAGTTTAATGATTTTAAATAAACTTTTGCTTAAAGTGGACTGTGGAGAAACCTGAGTAGTACCACCATGTGTGTCTTTTTTCAAGGCGTTTACCTATGAGTATAACTCAAAATGGGTCTAACTTGAGTTACATCCTTGTTGCTTGGGAGGACATTGACTTTTGTTCAAGAAAATGCCAGCCTTGAAACAAGAGAATATGGCTTTGAACATATACAAAGACACGTGTCCTTGGTTCAAGGAATCCGTTTATTCTATGAACTTTAAAGTAAACTTATTTTATTTTTATGCATTTAGATTAGCTTTTATACCTATACATAGTTCATTTGTGATGTAGGTATGATTGCAAGGATTTAAATTTATTCTTACTGATATTTTCAACGTATTGCTACGTCTGAAAAGTTTCGTCTTTTAAGCTGATTGCCTCCAATTCAGACGAGTTTTATAAACTTGCATCTAAAAAAACTGCTAAATTACCTTCACAAATTAACTTTTACTACTACTTACAATATTAAATTTTTATGATTCTTATTATAGAATTTTTCAAATAAAAAGTATAATAGGTCCACTAACCCAAGACTTTCTAATGCAGAGTTTGACAAAAGGGTCATTCCGTGTAATTTTCTTATAAGTTATAAACTAACACAGAAAAAAAGGTTATCTTGGCAGAAGATAATAAATTATCTTGGATTTATATTATCTTAAATCGAGGTAATAATCTTCTTTTAAGATCATGTATCCATGGTTTAAGATTATCTGTGACTTTGGTTTTCTTTAATTATTCTCTTGGTAGAAAAATCCTTGTGTCAAGGATTTTTTCCTCAAATGCATGACATTTAAAATAGTAACAGAGAATCAAGAGTTATTATCTAGACTCAAAGCTCCTCTTGTCTTACTGTAAAGAGTTTTCCGGCCTCACCCCACGTTGATATATAGTAGACTCGCCCGTTGTTATTGTTGGCTGGCAGACAATTTACGCAGTAGTCCAAGATATGCGCGGCAGAGAAGTTAGGTATGTTTTTTCTTGCCGTCTGTTGTCTTTAAAGGTGTATCATTGTTTTTATCTGCTTTAAAATGGACGAATTTGTATCTGTTACCCTCAAACAACGGGGATTTTCAAATTTACTTAAAAAATTCAAGGGTAAGTAGCTTTAAATAATTTATATCATAAGCGCCATTTTGCAATGGCGTTGCAACAAGTTTTTCTTTAAAAACAAGTGCTTTTTCCTACGAACACCTATGAAACCAAATTTCACACGATTAGCAGAGTAATAAAGGGAAATTTTTTCAAAATATTTACTATTCTATTAACGCTGGAACCCGACTGTGGGGTCAATATGGTCTTAAATCAAGAGAATCATAATCTTAAATCAAGATTATAATTTTATTCATTCAAGATTATATTATCTGAAACCAAGACTTGGTGTAAGATAATACGATCTTGGATAAAGATAATATGATCTTAAATCAAGATAATTATATACCTTTTTTAAGATAATATGATCTTAAATAAATGGTTTAAGTGGCTTTGATTTAAGGAAATGTCCTTAAATCTAGGACCTCAAATGCCAAGATCACGGCGGACTTGATCCAAGACAGTCATGGCGTTGAACATATCGAAAGCCATGGCGGCCTTGGTTCAAGATCGTTTTGCTTTGATTCAAGATATCATTTTTTTTGTGAATTGTTTACATATACAATCATCATACCATCATCATCATCAGCAGAAATACAAAGTAATGGCATATATACACTCATACCTGCTGGTCCATTGTGTTTCCTCGTAAACATCATTTTCAAGATTCAAGATTCAAGATATTTTATTCGTGTAGTATACATAAAAAATGTTTTACACATGTCATTTTGTAATAAATCTAAATAAAAAAGTAATCTTATTACTCACAATACATAATTTTGAACAGCTACAAAAGTCTATTGTGAAAAAAGGGACAAAATGTCAGAATTCATATATTCATCTACGCTATAAAAAACGTTTTTTATAAGAACGCTCTTTACCTTATTACGAAAGCTTACAAGTTTTAAGTCTTGTATATTTTTAGGTAGTTTATTATAGAATATTGGTCCCGTATTGATGTAAGAGCAAAAGCCGTTATAGTTCCAACAGATACCCAACTAGCACTCTTTGTGAATTTTACCTAAATAACTGGAACAGCTACCATTCATGAGTTGTAATTACGTAGCTCTTACTTAGTATATAACTTTATGGTGTTAAATACAATTAAATATATTTTATTGGTAACAGAATTGTAAATTTTACCAAGAATATAACTTTTATGCTTTTTTTACTTAATACGCATAAGAAAGTTGCCTGAACTACGTAATTACCTAATAAAATGTTCTAAAGGGTACGTCGCTGCAGTCATAAAAAGTTACCATACTTTATAGTAACCATTTTTATAAAAAAAACGTAAAAAGAAACAATCAGTTTTTTGTACATGGAATTTTCGGCGGAATTGAAAAATGTAAAAAATTAGAGGGTGTTCTATTTAAAAATATCTGAAACGTTTAATCGTTTAAAAACTTTTTATTTTTTCGCGGGGAAAATAGTGGAAATGAACTACACCACGCTTTTTGCTTTACCTTTGCCTACCTTTAGACCTTTAGCAAATCTTCATATAGAGCATTTTTGCGCATTCGTGTGTTTTATTAAACATTTCTGCGCATAAATATATTCCATCGAACCCTTTTGCGCATAGTATATTTGTATGTTTGCCAGAACACTTTTGTTCAATAATACATACGAGTATTATT
The DNA here is from genome assembly GCA_958510825.1 of Brachypterus glaber. Lineage (NCBI taxonomy): Eukaryota > Metazoa > Arthropoda > Insecta > Coleoptera > Kateretidae > Brachypterus > Brachypterus glaber. The sequence goes on along the minus strand of OY294045.1, from coordinate 90,528,575 downwards.
GAACACTTCTGCTTATAAAAAAAATTTAAAAAAATTAAAAAAATAAAAAAAAATAATAATGTTTGCCAGAATACTGTTTTGCATTCGTATGTATTATCAAACACTTCTGCGAATACTTGTGTTTGCCTGAGCAGTACCCAAAAAAAAACATGTGTGAGCTTGTTTAAAGACTTTAGACCGCTATATCTCGAAAAGTATACGCCCTAGCAAGAAAATGATTTCCTATGTTTTTGTTTAGAATCAAAAACCCTAATTATTGGTGAAAAAATCAGCTCAGACGTAGAATAAGCGAGTTGTTCAGTTACGTCCTTTTCGGTAAGCTCGATTTTGCCTATCTTCGAATTTATCCCAGTTATGACACCAATACACTTTCAGGTTCCTAGCTCAAAACGTAATCAAGTTATCGTGGTTACTGACAGATAGACAGACAAACAGACTGACATTTTTTTAACATGTTCTCAAAAGTCTTAAAAACTTCGGAAACGTCGAGAAAAGTGAAAAAATCGAAAAAAAAAATGAAAAAGAAATGTGTATTTCAATAATTTTATATATTGAAAATATAAAAGTAAAAAAAATGGCGAAACCGGAAGTAAAGCAAAAAAAATAAATCCGCCATTTTAGAGCCAATGTAAAATTATATAAATCACCCAAGTTTCGTTTTTATCGAATAAAGATTAGTCTTAATTTCTGGGGTGGACATAAATAAAACTCACCCAGTATATCTTCACGGATTGTTATAAAAGCATTTTTATATAACAAGACGCTATTTATCTTAAAACTGACGGACATATTTAGACTCTAAGGACAAGGGTGTAAAATAGATTGTCACTTTTTTAACTTACTGATATTAATTCTATATCATAATGTGATTTTAGGGATTTTTAACCTGTCAGTTTCATATCTCCTTTCATGTAATGTTTGAAAGTAAGGATTTAACAAATATGGACTCCCGCGAGAAAAGGGCCCCTATTGTCAGTATACCCTATTTTATTTAATTATTAGTAACTAAAAAAGTTACTAGGTTTAATTTAGCTTTGTAAGTAGATGGTGAAAAACGGCATTTTTGTAAATTTGAAGTATCGATTAACAGTGCGTTCGGCTAGATAGTTCTTTTAACTCTTTACGCTCTTAAAGCCCCTTTTTCCTTTCGGGTAATTACATATGGAGTATAAAGTGTCAGGTCTGCATCGTTCGAATAAAAAACAAAATTCACTTGTAGTTCACTCTCTATGTACAACCTTCCGAGGTGGGCACGCAGAGCACGTTACTTCTTCTTCTTCTCCAATGTAATTTATTATAAAAAATAAGCTTGTTGTAAATATTTTGCATACATTTTTTGATTAATAATATTATTTAGTATTGGATTGCAACCCCCTTGGACAGCCGTACGGTCTTAACTTTTTGGTTTGGACTATATATAACTCAGTAACAGCTTTTCTCCTCTCTTCTTCGTTCATTTAAACCCTAGAACAAAAACAAAAATCGTGGTTTGTGGTCGATTCACATGAAAGGTTTTGTTTACAGATTATGTTTATATGCACCATAGATAAACTAAATGCACTTTTAGCTCTACGTCGTTCGGGTAGGTCCAATTTGTACCTTAAACTCTGTTCCTGCCCTGCAAACTCTCTACTCTATTTACTCCGTTCTCGGGGCTCTCTAGCCGAACGCACTGTAAATATGTTAAAAAAATAGGTTATTCTTTTATGTCATATCATTCATACTTACATATAAACTTTTGCATTTTCTTATAATTTAATAAAAATATTATAACATTTATATTTCTATAATAATTATAACCCAGAATAATTGTAACCCAGAAATGTGTCAAACTTTTTACAACAGTATTTTAAAGCATGATTGAAACATAGCTTGGAAGTCTATAGGCTGTTAAATATCTACTACAATTTATTAGGTATCACTTATTTATCACTTATTTATCACTTATTTATCACTTCTTTATTATACACTTATTTATTACACCACTTATATCACTTTGTTTGCTTATATAAAATTTTTGAAGGCATTTTTTAAAAAAATATACGATATTATATTTCTGACAGTGACAAGAGAAAAATCATTTTGAGAAACATCGAAATTGATACCAAGATTGCAACTTAAGGCAGAACAAATAATATTAGCACCAATCATTAAAATCAAAAGTACGAAATAGTGAAATAAAATAGGGTATATAAACTTTTGAAATTTTTTTATAATTAATAATAAAAATATGATAAAATGTATGTTCTGAGGCTTGGTATTAGAACCAAATTAAGCCGTTTTTAAGTGAAATTGCGTTAAAATGATTATATTTATCCGGCTTACCGGGCATTATCCGAATTGAAACGGGACCACCTCATGAATGCCCTCTTTAAGTTGCAAAAAGTTTCATCAAATTCCGTTCATTCGTTCCAAAGTTATACGGTAACAAACATAAAAAAAAACAAAGTCACACTTCGAATTGATAACCTCCTTTTTGGAAGTCGGTTAAAAACAAAGTCACACGTCGAATTCATAACCTCCTCATTTTTGGAAGTCGAATAAAAAGTGGCAAAAATTTTACAATACTATTTTAAAGCATGATTGAAAAATACCTTAAAAGTCTCTATATGCTGTTAAATATCCACCACAATTTATTATTACTTATTTATCACTTATATATTATACACTTATTTATTTTATCACTAAATTATATCATGAAGGCAACCTTAGTCAAAACAACTAATATTAGCACCAATCACAAAAATCAAAAAAAAGTACTAAATAGTTACTTATAATAAAAAGAAATAGGGTATATACTAGGCGCATTATCTATCTGAGTAACAAATTGGATCAAGGAAGCTATGATTAGTGGTTTAAAAATGACTTTTAGTAATATTTTTGTAGCCCATTGTGCTTTTGATAATTTTTAACATTTAGGTTAAATTGACTGTCATTTTACGTCTTACAAATAATAACAAAATCTGTTTAAAAGTAAAACTTTGTTCAAAATTATAATAAAAGTAAGTTTTTATTCATAAAGTGCTATTATAAACTTAAATTTAACATTACCTGAATAAAATTACGGACCAGTATTATTTTAACCAAAAAATTCTCTGTAATAGTGTTTACTTCAAAAATTTATAGAGCACTGCATTATATTACTTCATTTAAACAAAATGTTTATAGATTGATCTTTAGTTTTCTTTTTATGCACTTTTCTTGTTATTTCTTCTTGCTAAAGCAAATTATTTGGATTTTTTTATGAACGTCAGAAGAATGTCTTGATCTTCTTCTTCTTCTTCTTCTTCTTCTTCTTCTTCTTCTTCTTCTTCTTCTTCTTCTTCTTTCTTCTTTATTGGCTCATTTGCATTTCCGCCATTGGTTAGGTTCCGACTTTTCTTCTAAAAATGTTACTATCTTTACTCACTACTAATTCTAATTTATTCTGACTAAGCGGTTTCTAAACTAAAAGCATTTTTTTTTTCGGTTTCTAAAATCATGCACTATAATTCTTTCTTTATTTTAGCTAGGTATAAAGCAATGTTCTGGCCTACGGTTATAGAGATGTTCAATTTAGGGGTAGAGTTACTGACTTGGAGAGGTGTCAAATAATTCTTTTCTGTGGTAACTGTGGCGAGGGCATTCTAGAATAATATGTTGCAGATCTTCCACTCTTCCACAAATACAGTACGGGTCATCATTTTGTTCCATCCTGTGTAAATGAGATTTTGTCTTGATTGACAATAAATTTTAAACAAGATGAAAACCTTAAATAAGGAACTAAATATATTCTGCCAACCAAATAACAAGAAACAAATGACCATCAACTCAGATAGATAATGCGCGGAGTTTATATACTGTATCCCTTAACTTTTAAAACTTGTTATTATTGAGAAAATCGTGTTTAAAGTTTGACTACCTAAAAAGAGTACTTTTAGTTGGAATTTAAACAGGTTTTGAGTTAAACTAATCAGTTATCTTGTAAAAATCACCAGTAATACAGTTTATAAGAGAACTAGTCACGAAGACCGTTGTGCGCACGGGCATACTATTGGTATTTCTCGTTTTAGCACAGCCAATTCTAAGTATTGTTAATTTCTTTTCCAATCTTTGCCAAACTCATGTACTAAAGCATTATTTAACCCATGTGCTTTCTTCGCACCGCCCCTTGTACCACTCCTCACCCGCCACCACATGCCTACCTTTTGTGCTATGCTCAAGAACATTTTACGTTTAAATTTTCGTAAAATATGTTTTTGACGGGTCCGCCATCTAAATGTTTATTTTATCATTAAAAAAATATATATATTAGAAGCCCACATTTTAAGTTTGTAGGTACCTACGCTTTGCCATTCAAAAGTCATCTTAAAAATAATTATTTGACAAGTACACCATTTATTTTTGAGGGGGATCCCCTAAAACGTATCTATAAAAAACAAGTTTTCTATTTTAACCATAAAAATAATAATTATAGAAAATAAATACCGTCTTTCGATGGGGGTTTTTGGCTTTTTTGTGCAATATATGTGTATTCTTATGTATGTGCCAAATTTCAAGTTTCTGGATAATCTGGACCTGGGTAAAATATTGCAGACAGCATGCTTGTTTGGTTGTGACAAAACGTCATTTTGTTCATTTTTTAACAGACTATTTCACAAACAATATATAGGCCAATCAAAACCTTGCATTTTTAGTTTCTTGACCAATCAGATCAAAATGAATCTGATAATTTTTGCACTTCGTTACAGTAAAGAAGTAAATAATTTACTTCTTTTAAATGACGGGAATCAAAACATCAAATGACTGCACTGGTACCAGGACAGCGTTGCCAAACTTTATTAGAAACCGATCGCAAATTATTTTTTTACGGGTGGAATCACCCGTTGTTTTATTCTTCGTTCTTTTCAGTTGAAAACTAAACTTTTTAAACAAAAACAGCAATGATCTTTATTTAAATGCTAAAATATATGATAACAACTATTTTATTGGAATAATCTCAAGCATAAAATATTACTCAAGCAAAGTTTAGACTTGGCAAAATTCGCTAACAAGTGAACATCGTGGTTTTAAAAAACGCGGAATATTTGAGATTTAAATTTTTATAGTTGTAAAGTAATATCGTTGTTTAGTTCTTAAATTTTTAATTTAAATATGAAACAACATTAAACATGGTAAAATTCTATACTTCCTTATTTTGTTTGTGAAATAGTCTTTCAAAATACCATTAGTGCACGTTGAATTATAAATAATTTTTTTACTATATATAAAAAAACATTTTGCTTAAGGAAATTTTTTTCGTTTGCCAATCAAAATATTTTTTTAATACAGTAAAAAAATTATCGATAATTCAAGATGCAGTTATGATATTACCACTGATAACTTCCCAGTAGTTCTCAAGCATAAACTAGACACCAGTGGATGGAGCATCTACTACTCCATCATAATTCGTAAAAAATTAAAAATAGTAAATGTTGACATTAATTTCTAGAATCGTTTATATCTCGTAAACTGTAAGCGAAAATGTAGGCTCTTTTCTGACGGGGGTCTACAAATGTGTACATAAGAAAGTAAGAACTCCGGTAAATGACTATATTTTCATTGGTACCTATAGCTTAAAGAAAAATATTAAATTCCAAATTTTACGAGAATATTTGTTTTTAATTTCTTACTTTTGTTGGTTTTTCATCCTTTCAGTTGAAGGATTTTAACAGTAATATTAAATATTAAATTTTAATCCTAATCTTTTTTTAATTTGCTCTTGTTCTCCAGTTTTTATGCCAGGGAAAGATTCAGAATCATTTAGTGGCAATTTTCTAATTATTTTAATAACAAGTAATATTAGGTATATTTATTTGTTTTTTTTTTATTTTATAAAAATTAGTTAAATGATTTTTTCCCGTAGGATAATATTGTAGGTTAGGTTTTTGGGGTATCGGGGGGTATTCAATTAAAAAACTTCTTTTCTCTAAATTGTGGCGTTTCGATAGGGCCTTTCTATCGTTTTCGAACAAATTAAAATTCAAAGTCTCTCATTTGTTAACACATCTACAATAGTGTTGCCGCCTAAGGCCTATCGTCTCACTATCGTCTCGTTTTCGTTGGACAGAACGATAGCGAGATGTGAAAAAATATCGTATCGTTGTAACGATAACGAGAGGCCTCTCGCCCGTAACGAGACCGACGCAAGAGCGATAACTATCGTACAGTCAAAGACAGTCGAATGTTGAAGCCACCTAAAATCAGATAAAAATATTTGACACAAACGTCATTATTTAATTTTTGAATTTAATGATACAAAAGTATGAACTCCTGGCAGATGCACTAAGTACCTAACCAGGACTATAGTAAGTACGGTAGTATTTGACTAATACGAGGGGTAATTTAAAAGAAGGCAAAAATTTCACATCTGGTGTTTGTAGGATTTGGGTGCTAAAAATCAATTTTAACAGTGTTTATATATTTTGCTTTCCCACGTTTACTTTCTCATAAAAAAAGTATTGTCATAGAAAACAAATTAAACATTTTTTTTGCCTAAATCATCTTATGTTTTCCTGAAAGGTCGAGAAAAATCAAAATATTCAAAAAAATATGTTTGTCGGTGTGTCTTAAGACTTAAGAAAGCTTTGAGCTAGAGATTTAAAATTTGGGATGCAGATGTAATTTTATATTATTTTTTTCCTTTTTCTTTATGAGAAAGTAAACATGGGAAAGCAAAATATATAAACACTGTTAAAATTGATGTTTAGCACTCAAATCCTACAAACACCAGATCTGAAATTTTTGCCTTCTTTTAAATTACCCCTCGTATTAGTCAAATACTACCGTACTTACTATAGTCCTAGTTAGGTAATTACTAAGTACCTAAGTACTACTTAGTGCATCTGCCAGGAGTTCATGTTTTTGTATCTGCTATAAAAATAGGACAATGTTGAAGAGGTTCCTGCCTTGGATACGATTTTAAAAGATAAAAGCCTTTTATTATGTGCTAATGTATGATGCATAATGCCTATTAAAGAATATATTTGCATTATTAAATTCAAAAATTAAATAATGACGTTTGTGTCAAATTCCTTTAACTAATATTAGATGGCTGAAATATTCACCTTTTACGCTGGAACGATAAGTATCGTTATCCCGAGAGGTAGGCGAGAGGTAGGCGATAACGAGAGGCCTCTCGTTATCGTTTGTGCCAGACGATAATTTTTGAACTATCGCATCGTAGTTGCGATACCAAAGGTATTTATTGGCGATAACTATCGCTTTAGGCGGTAACACTAATCTACAAACATTTTACCATAAAGTTGGACGTTATACAACCTATTTTAAATACATAAATACAATTTTCTACATCAAATTACAGATATAAACATTGACAGGTTAAAATTTTTTTCTTATTCTTCTTCTTCTACTATTCGGCATGGCTGAACACACAGAACTAGCTTCTTTTTAATTTAAAAAAAAATATTGCATGCATGTATTGTTGTATTGTAATATTACAACAGTTTTAAAATGTTTTCCTTGTAGTTCAAACACTCAAGCAGAAAAAGTAACATCTGATTGGCCACCATAATACCTTTGACCAATCAGAGGCTACACTTTTTGTAAGAGTGTATGAGTGCAGCTACAACAAAAACACCTTTGGTTTAGTGTGCATCAAAAAGCGAATTTAATTTTGTTGCAGATACCGCTTTGTTATTTAAGTGGCAAATCAGTTAGTCTACGAAAACAACGAGTTAGGACACAGCGTCCCGGCGCCGAAACAAATAGAGTTTATCGCCAACTGCGATCACGGCGTTCTTTCCACTGAAAAGTTACTGTCTCCTGAAACTCCTGAAAATCCAGTGTAATATCTTTGAAAAGCTTCCTTTCGGTTATCTTTTTTATCCATCCTCGCTGAATTATTATACAGATAAAACAATTTTCTGTTAGGTACAGTAAACTAGTTATTTACGCAAAAAGCAGGACGTCTCCATGTAATGGGAAATATAGGGGCTGAGATGGTTGGGAAAAATGGACCTTCTAGTTTGAATTTAGGGTGAAGGTGATGAACTTTTTTTTAGTGCTTACTTTTTAGTTGCGGAACACTGTTAATAAAGGAGGGTATCGCATTTTGGGCTAAATCGCCTGCAACGATAAGACTTTACATGCTTATAGTTTATTTCTTGCAAAATATTATATAAGCATGGAGAGCCCCAAATAAGCTTTTGGCTTGTGCTAGGGGCTCTCCATTAATTTTGAAAAAAAATATACATTCAAAAGTTGAAGTTTCATATTTTTCACATAATATTTTGAAATCCCTCCTATAAAATTTCAGTACTTTTTACATCCCGGAATATACTTTAATTGATTATTTTAATCAAGAATTTTGACATATGTCAATGTACGATTTGGCAACATTGCACGAAACTTCTAGTGTCAAATGTCATCTCGTCAAAATAAAAATAAGTTTGCACATTAACTACCAGTTTCTGGTGGGTGTTCTGTGTTAACTACTACAGTGGGGCCAAAGGAAAGGGTCTGTATTGTGTTCACTGCTCTTGACTATAATATTAAAGTATTTTGTTGTGTTTTATTAGTTTTTACGGATTTAATATGATGTATTTCAATGTGGCTGGACTTATGTGACTAGTTTCTTTAGTTTCAGTACGATTATGGATTTATTTTTGAGGTATTTACACTATAATAACATTGTAAGCAAACCAGTAGCTTCAGCGATAACCCAAAGCATGTAGTTCCATCGGACAGTGTTACCTCAGACAAGTAATTTAATGTGGCTTTCAACATGTTAAATTAGTTTATTTCCATGATACGATTTAAAACTATATTATGAAAAAATTACACATAGACTTTTAACTTTTAATATTAATTAAATATATTTGTTTAAAAATAAATATATTTAATTAATATTGTACAGTGTTTATGTTTGTTTCTAGATAAACCAAAAATATTGCTTTTTTTCAATATGATAGTCACAATTAGCGCAAGAATAATACGATAACAAATAATTCCTGAGTTTTTAATTTATTTTTTTCATTTTGTTCTTTATTAACAAATAAAACAGTTTTTTATCATTTCTTTTCATCATTTTGCACTTTTTTAAACATAAACATATTTTTCTTATTTAGCCCAAAACTTCTATTTAAAACCATACCCTTCTTTGAGTTAGTTGGGAAATTATGAAGCTGAAGTTTGCAAAGTTTTTTTGCAACGAAAATTCAAATAGTATATTAAAGTAGAGGAAAGTCGCCTAATTTCGGATACCATTTACAATGTATTCAATATTTAATACTCGGTATTACTTTTTGATATTTTTTTTATATAACCAGATACAACTTATTATAGCGAACCATGATTTATTATAAAAGCAATTTTATTACAGTTTATTTTTTCCAAAAAACACGGTTAAAAAAAATCAGCGCATTTTTGTGCATTTGAAAAAGGGCTCCTAATTTCGGACATATCCGAAAAAAATTTTTTCAAGAGTAGATCTGGATCCCATTGCTTATGTTTCTTGTTATTCCTTCACATTTAAGACGTAATTTAATCATTAAGCGATTTTCTACGAAATACTATAGGAACTATAATTTTAGATTCCCAATTTCGAATATCTTAGTATCTTAGGTAATTTTCGTTTTTTCAAAATTGTTTATCTTAGTTTGTTGTATCATTATAAAAAAAATAATTAATGGTTGGTTATCCTGAATAATTTACCTTGCGGATATCCGAAATTGGGAATCAAATGCACAAAAATGGTCTATCCGAAATTAGGCAACTTTCTGCTTTTTAGATTAGAAATTTGTAGAATGTTTACGTTTTCAAATTGCTTAATTATGAATAGTGGATCAACTTAACTAACATCATAACTTACCCAAGACAGAATCACGAACTTTTATAACGATTATTTATAAAATAAACAAGCATAATAATGCAACTGAGCACAAAACTGCCATTTGCAATATAAACGATTTGTGCTGCCATTTAAAGGGGAGAAGCTCTACCGTTATCATATTACAGGACGGATTTAGTTTGACTTTTGGCTTCACATAAAAGTAAGTTTCTGTTTACCTTTGCAGACAGTATCTTAAATACACTACTATCCGAAATTTGGAAACCATCCGAAATTAGGCGCATTTCCTCTACAAGTTTCATAACATGCGTTTTTAGCGCACGAGTACAAGTTTAGAAAACAAGCCGCATGTGGCGAGTTTTCTAAAGTACTAGTGCGCTAAAAACGTGTTATAGAATAAGTGCTTTTATATACTATTTAAATTTTCGATGCAAAAAAACGTTGCAAACTTCAGCTTCATGGGAAATCAATGTTTTATCCCCAATACTACTACCCTCGCGATGTCTATGGTAAGAAGGAAACGAAAGAAAAACATAGTATTTTTGATACCGCTGATTTCTAATATGATAGTGAAAATTAAAAAAAAAATCCGCTCCACTAGTGGTTCATTTTTTTATTTTTTTATTTTTTTTCGATTTTGTTAAAATTTGGTATACAAGTTATTAACGTAAAACATAAAAATAAACAAAATGGCGGAGGCAATATGGCATCTCGGTTTTTAGAATTTTGGCATAATTAGGCAAAATTTGAGCTTTAAAATAGTCCAAGAAAATTCCTATACCTGGACAACAAAATTTAATTCACGGAATTCTACGACCTTGAAATGAATATTTTTACTTAAATGGATAATAAACTGTATTTTTAGCTTTCATGTAAGCTAAATGTCATATTGAATGTTTTAAGATTAGTCCCCTCCTTAAAATCGATGACCTTTTGCCTAATTATTACAAAATTCTAAAAACCGATACGCCATATTGGTTTTGCCATTTTTTTTTTAGTGTCTGTATACCAAATTTGAACAAAATCGAAAAAAAATTTAAAAAATGGACCATGGACCATGGATTTTTTTTTTCAGATCAGCGGTATCAAAAATTCTCGTATGCAAAAATTTATATTTTCATCAATATTTTTTTTTCTCCGTAATGGCCCTAAAAACTACTATTTTGATTTATTATTCCATCAATCTATTTTCTAATCATCGTACAGAGTGATATTGGTAGACTGACAGTTTCGGGCTGCTGGCCCTCTTCAGTACCAAGAGTCAACTCTGCACGCTGATTAAGAAAACGTTTTTAGACTTTACTCGCAAAAGGAATATAGCCATTAGATTGATGTAGACTTGTGCGCCATCTATTTCTAGATGTAGACAACTACTCATACCTCTCCTAATCTGGAGACTTTAAATGGTAGCAAGTTGAAGACTTGTGTGTCTCAAGCACATAGTACCACTAACGGGTGGTTAGACGTAAAATTAGTAAGGACAGAAATTTTTAATTTTAAACAAAATTATAAAAATATTAATTTATTATTCCATCAATCTATTTTCTAATCATCGTACAGAGTGACTCTTGGTACTGAAGAGGGCCAGCAGCCCGAAACTGTCAGTCTACCAATATCACTCTGTACGATGATTAGAAAATAGATTGATGGAATAATAAATTAATATTTTTATAATTTTTTTTTAAATTAAAAATTTCTGTCCTTACTATTTTGATGTGATGAGAAAAAAAAATTGAAAGAAGAGTTATTAGCGTGCAAGGGGAATTACGCAACAAGAAAAAACTTCTAAAAATCAAATTGATGACGTATTTTTAACAATTTACCATTTTGGCGAAGGCGCTAACGTTGTTTCTTTTCGAAATATTTTTCATAATCAATATCACACAGGAAAAAAAATACTAGGTACCTCTTTTTACACTGAGTGTCACATATAACACGTATATTGTTTATGCACAGGTATACAAAATAGTACACACATTGGTGTTCTGTGAGTACACATTCCGTGCGAAAATGTATCATCGCCGATAATTCATCGGCAAGATCACGCAAGAACAGGGCCGTAAGATTTTTTTTTAATATTAATGTCAACAGTTTTTTTACTGAGTACAATATTATTTAAATATGCATAGTTTCGTCAATTTTTGTGTGAAAAAGGGAATTATGGGTCACTAATACATCTGCCAAGTTTAGAAAATAAACATTAAATTTATTTAATTCCATTACGTAACGTTTACCTAGACCCCCCCCCTCCCCCCTGTCACAAGCTGTAACAATTTCTCTGACCCCCCTCCCCTAGGCGCGTTACGTAATATATGGACAGCCCGTAATGATTTGTTTAAAATTATACAGCCTGTTCCAGAACTCGCGTACCGAAATTTGAGGGTATATTAAAAACCCTCTGGAAAATATGAAAAAAATGTCAAAAAAAATCCATCTTCGTTCAATTTAAAAATAAGAACGCTTTAAGTGGACCAATACTGTTGCTGATTATAAATTACCATTAAAGGTTGAATTTGTAGCTATGGAAGCAAATTTAATTATTGCAGGTACATATTCTGTAGGTTGACATGGTGATTAATGTGACATAAATATTTATTAATGTCATAAAAAATATCAAAACTTTCATGATGTTTACTTCAGAAGAGTATTGCGAAATGCTAATTTTATATGGCGAGTGTGGCCGGAGTGCTTCAGCTACATCTGTAGAATATTCTATTCGTTTTCCCAATAGAGAATATCCTAGCAGAAATGTTATTTTAAGATTGGTGCAAAGGGCAAGAAATTCTGGAAATTTAACTCCAAACAAAAAAGAGATTGGAGGCGCTCCGCGAACTGCAAGAACTGTTGATAATGAAGAAGCTGTCATTCAGGCTTTTGAAGAAGAACCTGAAATAAGCCTTAGTATCGTGGCTAGAAATCTTGATATGTCTATGACCTTTGTTCAACGAATTCTAAAAGATGAAAAAATGCATCCCTTTCATTACACTCGAGTACAATGCTTGACACCGGAGGACTATCCTTTACCAGTCGAATTTTGCACATGGCTGTTGCAGAAACATCAAGAAAATGAAAACTTTGTAAAAAGCATTCTTTTTTACGGATGAGTCTGGGTTTCAAAGAGATGGTTTTTTTAATTCAAGGAATTCTCATGTTTGGGGACAGGATGCCTTCAGGCAAGGAAATCCCCAACGAAGGTTTTCCTTGAATATTTGGGCCGGAATATTGGGAGATGCTATAGTAAGTTATTTTGAGAAATAAACCACCATAAAATGCTTAAAATATTTGTTTTTAGGTTGGACCCCATGAGTTTCCTGGCAGATTGAATGGCGAAACCTACACTAACTTCTTAAGGGATGAAGTGGAAAATCTTATTGATGACATCCCACTTCAAAGGTTGGCAAATGTGGATAACATCTGGTTTCAACATGATGGCTGTCCAGTGCATTTCTCAGAAACGGCAAGAAGCCAACTCGACATCAGTTTTCCAAACAGTTGGATAGGCCGTGGGGGTCCCAGAAGGTAACCTCCTAGATCCCCTGATCTCACTCCAATGGACTTATTTTTATGGGGCCATGTAAAAAATTTTGTGTATAGAAATATGCCAGACACTGTAGAAGAACTAGAAGACCGAATACATGAAGCGCTTGAGTCAGTAACTCCAAATATGATTATTAATGCCAGGAGAAGTCTGTTAAAAAGAGCTTCTTTATGTGTTCAAGTTGATGGAGGTCATTTTGAACATATTCTTTAGCATGCTTCATACATTGAACGCGAGTTTGCTAAAAACAATGCGTTTCTTCATCTTTTAGAGTTCATTAAACACAGGACATACATATCAAGATATCTTGCCACGATACTAATGCTTGTTCCAGATTATTCTTCAAAAGTCTAAATGACAGCTTCTTTATTATCAACAGTTTTTGCATTTCGCGAAGTGTCTCCAACCACTTTTCTGTTTGCGTTTAAACTTCCAAAATTCCTTGCCCTCTGCACCAATCTTAAAATTACATTCTAGCTAGAATGTTCTCTTTTCGGAACACCGATAAAAATTTTTCCTATGTTCATTACTTTGAAATAAATAAATAAAATTCAGTTATTGTATTTTTATTTTATTAATTTGTATTAAGAATTTATAGCCAGTAAATCAATTAAAAGATCTGAGTTTCTAATAAAAAAAAACACTACATTCAGCGCGCTGAAAGGAGTTGCAGCGGCAGTTTGTTGCTGCCGTCTAAGACGGGTATCATAAAACCACCGCCGGATGGAGTGACCCTATAAAAATAGAATTAGGTAATTTAACATCAGCAACAGGATTGGTCAGTTTTAAAAGCTTCCTTTTTAATTAGTATTGAAGATGGATTTTTTTTTTAATTTTTTTCATATTTTCGAGAGGGTTTTTAATATACCCTCAAATTTCGGTACGCGAGTTCTGGAACAGGCTGTATTTAAATAAAGTGTTGAGATCTGATTATACTTTGACTTAAATTCTGGTCAGTAATCGTGAATTTGGTATTCGTGCCAGGATTATTTACAATATTTTTATTTATTTTTTAATCAAATTGAACGGATACTAAAATAAAGTAACACATTAATAATATGTTGCGTAACTATAAACATCAAACCGTAGTACATCCAATGAATACCAAATCTGTGATATCCGATTATGATTACATTACATTACATTACATGTTTGTTTAACCTCGTACTATTCTACTTAATTAAGCATCCCCTAAGTCCAGGACTTGTGTGGGCTAGTAGTAGAGGTAAACACCGGCTTATACTGACTTTCGAACCAGTTTCTAGGGAGTGTCCGTTTCACTTATCGCCTTCGACAAATTTCAATTATTAATTAACTGAAAAAGGCAAATCGGCGCCAGTGAGAATCGAACTCACTATAGTAGACTTGCTATGCATACGCGCTAGCCACTACGCTATGCCTCCCATGATGCAACAAGACATTTATTATAAAGCATTTTATCCACGGCCGTGATTAATAGGCCTATTAATCACGGGTCTAAAAAAATAAATCGTTTAAACTTCAAAACAGCCGTGGATAAAGTATAGTATTCTACTCGTGTATAATAGCTATTAATCATTCGGGTGATTAGGGCACTTGCCTATCGGCTCGTGTCACAAAATTCACCCTCATTGATTTATAGCAAATATTATACACTCATTGAATAATATACTATTTCTTTACTATAATCCAGTGTTATAAACTAAGTAATATCCAAAAAGTCCAAAAGTCCAAAAACATGGTTTTGAGATATTGACAAATTTAATATTCATTGTTGTTTTTTAATTTTTGTAATAATTGTTTTTGGAAAAAAACTACCGCAAATTGCAATGACATGTTTGGACATAATAATGTCCCATTTGCAGTTAAATAAAGAAAAATTGAAGTAGTTTAATTCAACTAAATTTGAAAAAAGACATGGACTTAGTGCCTTTTACTTGTAGGCCCACGACGTCGGCTTACAAGTAAAGAGCACTAAGTCCAAAAACATGGTTTTGAGATATTGACAAATTTAATATTCATTGTTGTTTTTTAATTTTTGTAATAATTGTTTTTGGAAAAAAACTACCGCAAATTGCAATGACATGTTTGGACATAATAATGTCCCATTTGCAGTTAAATAAAGAAAAATTGAAGTAGTTTAATTCAACTAAATTTGAAAAAAGACATGGACTTAGTGCCTTTTACTTGTAGGCCCACGACGTCGGCTTACAAGTAAAGAGCACTAAGTCCAAAAACATGGTTTTGAGATATTGACAAATTTAATATTCATTGTTGTTTTTTAATTTTTGTAATAATTGTTTTTGGAAAAAAACTACCGCAAATTGCAATGACATGTTTGGACATAATAATGTCCCATTTGCAGTTAAATAAAGAAAAATTGAAGTAGTTTAATTCAACTAAATTTGAAAAAAGACATGGACTTAGTGCCTTTTACTTGTAGGCCCACGACGTCGGCTTACAAGTAAAGAGCACTAAGTCCAAAAACATGGTTTTGAGATATTGACAAATTTAATATTCATTGTTGTTTTTTAATTTTTGTAATAATTGTTTTTGGAAAAAAACTACCGCAAATTGCAATGACATGTTTGGACATAATAATGTCCCATTTGCAGTTAAATAAAGAAAAATTGAAGTAGTTTAATTCAACTAAATTTGAAAAAAGACATGGACTTAGTGCCTTTTACTTGTAGGCCCACGACGTCGGCTTACAAGTAAAGAGCACTAAGTCCAAAAACATGGTTTTGAGATATTGACAAATTTAATATTCATTGTTGTTTTTTAATTTTTGTAATAATTGTTTTTGGAAAAAAACTACCGCAAATTGCAATGACATGTTTGGACATAATAATGTCCCATTTGCAGTTAAATAAAGAAAAATTGAAGTAGTTTAATTCAACTAAATTTGAAAAAAGACATGGACTTAGTGCCTTTTACTTGTAGGCCCACGACGTCGGCTTACAAGTAAAGAGCACTAAGTCCAAAAACATGGTTTTGAGATATTGACAAATTTAATATTCATTGTTGTTTTTTAATTTTTGTAATAATTGTTTTTGGAAAAAAACTACCGCAAATTGCAATGACATGTTTGGACATAATAATGTCCCATTTGCAGTTAAATAAAGAAAAATTGAAGTAGTTTAATTCAACTAAATTTGAAAAAAGACATGGACTTAGTGCCTTTTACTTGTAGGCCCACGACGTCAGCTTACAAGTAAAGAGCACTAAGTCCAAAAACATGGTTTTGAGATATTGACAAATTTAATATTCATTGTTGTTTTTTAATTTTTGTAATAATTGTTTTTGGAAAAAAACTACCGCAAATTGCAATGACATGTTTGGACATAATAATGTCCCATTTGCAGTTAAATAAAGAAAAATTGAAGTAGTTTAATTCAACTAAATTTGAAAAAAGACATGGACTTAGTGCCTTTTACTTGTAGGCCCACGACGTCGGCTTACAAGTAAAGAGCACTAAGTCAATAAAATAATATAAAAAACAACTATTTAAAATTAAACTCCTTTTATTAATTAAACCTAATGTATAACTATAAAGTAGAAAACAAGATGTTTACATAAATTTTCAAAAACTAGATTTTTAAAAGAAGGGTTTGGACTTTTTCACTGTTTAAAGAACGTTTCCAAAATTAATAATAATAATTAATTAGTATTAATTATATGAAACTGCTTACTATGCCAGAACTAAGACAGTTTTAGCCGAGATATAGACAAATTAAATAAATTAATTAAACAGGTGCAGATTTTTATAAAAAAAATCTCAATTAAAAAAAAACTAACCGATAGATTTTTTTTTAATTTTGCTCTTAAATCGTTGGTTATTACATAAATAATAAGAATATAAAGACTAACTAAAGTTTGCCGCAAGTTCGGAAAACACCCCTCAGAAATGCACCGAGACTTTGAACTTAGTGTGAAGACTTCAAATTTAGTTTTGAAATATTATCTGATAATAAAAAAACCAATGCAAATAAAAATTAAATTATTACCTACACATCGAAAGTACACGTAAAAAGTATTGTCATTTTACAGGTAAAGTTCCTGTTTGTCTGTTCTGTCTCTATTCCATCAACTTAACATAGCAATATTTGAATGCGTTTGTCAGTACAATATATAATAACGCGATATTGTATCATATAAATGATTCAAGCAATCATATTTTTATAAATTAACTCTTTTTAGAAAGTCGCTTAGTGCAGAAACATTTGAAATAATCTACAAGTAAAACGCACTAAGTGACTTAGTGCCTATTGCCAGATAAAATTTTAATCCATTATTAGCGGAAGATCAGACTTTCTGGGGGCCGGACTGCTTATCATTCTAGTATATTCTAGTAACGACCGGTACCTGGGAAGAGCTGAGCTAACTCCATTTTTTGTAACGTTGTTATCATAAATAAACTTCTTTATTATTATTATTATTATTAATTGGTGCGTTTTGTATAGTGGGTATTTCCCTTGGCAGTCCACCTAGAACTTAGTTCGGTTTACCTATACATAGATCATCAAAAATTAATTACAGTGCCATTAAAATCCCATTTTTGCAAAAAAGTGACTTAGTGCCTTTTACTTGTAAGCCGACGATATAATAATATAATAAATTTATTGCATTTGAAGAAACAATGTTTCTTATTGCAAGATTTGACCTTGACTGTATAAATAAATACAGAAAAAAAAAACTTAAAAATAATTGCTTAAGAATAAGTACACAATAAAATAATTACAAAAAATAAGATATAGAATAAATATAAATAAATTTAACAATAAAGTTATGCCTTTGATTGGTTATGAAGGATCTAAGTTGCGAAATTATACGAAAGTTATTTTTTTGACCCTAAGCAAAACATCCACCATGGACAGGAATCTAAAAGTTTGAAACTAAATTATTTGTTTGTTAAAACAGCTAGGCCGCCACTACCTCAACCCATTGGTTTTTCCTTGACAGCTTCAACTGATAAAATATAGTTTTTTTAAGACACTATTACTATTTTTGTTTCGAGTTATAAACAGACCCCGGAATAAATATGACAAATAAAAAAATACAGGATCGCACGCGTATCAATATGAAAATAAAGTTAATATTGTTTTATCTTTATAGTAACTTATATTTACTAACCTTCAATAATATGTAATATATTTAAGAAAAATACTATGAGAATTAAAGATAGATAATAATTATTATCTTTATTAACTAGGTTAAAATTTATTTTATTTTAGTCAGAACTCACGTGTGATAAAATGGTTTATTACTGCAGTTTCGTAACTATTTACGTTGACATCATCAGATACTACTAAAATAACAAAAGGCGAAATAAGAAAAAGTTATGAAAAAAGATTTTTTTTTTTTCAAAAATTTAACAGATGTCGGTACTGTTTTCCTGGAAAGTGCCTATCCAAAGACTGCGATGCCAGGATTGGCTTGATGTGTCGTCATGTATCTTGTAATTGTTGTTATGCGAGCCTCTGGATAGGCTTTAAGTTGTAATTGTAACCTGAAAATTTGACATTGTCCCTGTGTTCAATATTGTTTACGTTTGTACAATATGTAAAATATGCTAATTAAGTTGAGTGTATGAAAAATAAACTAAAGAAGTACCTTTTTCAATACCATACAAAATAACATTTTACCATTTTTTTAGCTTTCTCTTCTTGTATTAGCTTTAAGGACCGTCAATCATTGTCATAGACAAAAACTGTCATAATATTTTATATGTTAAAAGGTACGAGTTTTTAACCAATGATGTAGCTTAAAAATCGCGGGAATTTTAAACTACTATCTTTCATAATTACATTACATTACATTTTTGTTTAACCTCGTACTATTCTACCTAATTAAGCATCCCCTAAGTCCAGGACTTGTGTGGGCTAGTAGTAGAGGGAACCACCTGCTTTAATTGACTTTCGAATCAATTTATAGGGAGTGTCCGCTTCACTTACGCCTTTTCCAAATTATTAATTAACTGAAGAAAAAGGCAAATCGGCGCCGGTGAGAATCTAACTCACGCTATTTTGGGTAGTAAACTCGTCAAGTACGACGCGGTAGTCCACTAGACCAATCTTCCCATTAGACGGACTATAGTTATAAACTAAGTAATAATCCTACCATGGCATAATATAAAACTTTTATTGCATATTGTTTAAAGTTTAGAACACGTTACCCCTGATTTAATTATATAGCATATCTTAAGAAATAATTAACACTTTATTATTTAATAAAAACCTAGATTTCATAATAAAATTTTAAAATTATGAGACAAGTACCAATCAAAAAGTAACTTTTTCTAAACTTTAAAGAATATGGAATAAAAGTTTTCTATTTAAGACCGTCTTTGGTACAAAATTTATTCAGATTATTCTCGTAAACATTTATAGCTTGATTCTTTCCAGGCTACATGAATAGCCATTTGAAAATATTTAGGGGAAGGTGTTGTACCTTTGACCCGTTGTACCTTTAACCACCAAGTAATACAGAGCACTGTATGAGTATGTATGTAAATTCATATAGTTAGTGTATAGTTTACCCGCTAGAGGTGTTACTAAACCTGACGCGAGTTTAAAATAGGTGCGTAGTTTCCCTCCATAATAGTTTGTAAAGTTTCGGCTGTCAAAAATAAGTATTTTCAAGTTTTAACTTGCCTCATAACTTTTTTGCCAAATTGCTTATTTTGAGATTAAATATATCCAAATGTAAAGTTGCTTTTCTAGAAGAAGCTTGAATATTTTAGAGTTAATAATATTAACCTAAAAATAACGGGAGCCTATCCAGTTTGAAATGACTTGTTCTTGTACCTTTGACCACTAACAGTGTTGTACCTTTGACGGATCAAAGGTATAACGTATTTCGCAAGCATACATTTTACTAACTAATATTATTTTTAGTTTATAGTTTGCAGATGCCAAAGAGCAAGACCGGTGTTAAAGGGTCAAAATTTTTAAAGAAGATCTGGAAACCGCTATTAGGTTCATAAAATAAGATAAAATGACCATAGGAGAAGCGGCTAGATAATTTAATTTGAAAAAACCTACCTTAATCTTTCATTTAAACAAAATGAAGGAGTCGCGTAATGAAATCTATATTCATTCACCTAAAACACAAAAAAAAGTACCAAGGTCAAAGGTACAACATACCTGCTGTACCTTTAACCATTGAAGGCTTTTTCTAAAATTCCTAATAACATAATTGAAAATGCAGTTTAAAATTTGCAAAACATGTACTTTATGAGTAAAGACCTAAATGCTCACGCGTGTCTGTAAATGGGTTGCATTCAATAAAAATTTCATCAAAAAAAAAATTAAATATAAAAATCGGTCAAAGGTACAACACCTTCCCCTATATTACTACGTATTTTAATGTACTCCCGAATAAAATATTTAAAAATATACACTACTGAAGTACACCCGTATGTCACCGTATCACTGAAGCAGGTCCAAACTACCACCGAGAAGCGAACAAACAGACCAGAACGAGTCATAAAGCTGACCTAAAGTGGACAAAGACCCCCATATTTTTATAATCACAGGACCAGACCTAAAGCGGACTTACAGCACATATGCAGCGCATATAATGCAGCTATATCCGTTTATTGCATCAGGCCAATTAGGCCGGGGTATGGTTTAGCTTCAGCTTTAGTTCGG
Organism: Brachypterus glaber; assembly: GCA_958510825.1. Classification (NCBI taxonomy): domain Eukaryota; kingdom Metazoa; phylum Arthropoda; class Insecta; order Coleoptera; family Kateretidae; genus Brachypterus; species Brachypterus glaber. The sequence continues at coordinate 90,507,577 of OY294045.1, read as the reverse complement.
TGGTTCATAAAAAATACATGGGAGCTTCATGGCATTTTTTGTAGTACTTTTGTAGTACTATAGCACCGGTCGTCCAATGGATGTCCATTTTAGATCCCTTTTAAGTTCATTTGTCCACGGACTAATAATGGATGTACTATGTACGTCCATATATTTACATCCTTTGTACGGCTATTAGTAGACGTCCATTCAGTGTCCATTTTAAGCCCATAATTTTTTAAGCTATATGTCTCGTGGTGCCATATACATTGTCACACGGACGTTCTGTATACGACTTATTTAATTTAAAAATAAAAAGGTTTATACTGTTACACATGTAATGAGTTTCATCTTATAAACAAATAAGCACGTCAATTTTAGAGTTTATGGATGAAAGGGTTAATAATGGTCTTGCAATTTCATATTAAACCAGCCGTCTCGAATGAGCAAGAATACTCATAAAAAAAGTTATGCCCAGAAACAATTTATTACATTTTGGTACATTTTTGGGAGAAAAAAATTATAATAACATTTTTTGTGTAATTTTATTTTACCTTTTAGGTGGTTTTTGAATATTTCTTCTATTGAGAATACTAAAAAAGTTATGTTCAAAAACAATTTATTACCTTTTTTTTTTGGAAAAAATGATAATAACATTTTTGTGTAATTTTATTTTACCTTTTGGGTGGTTTTTAAATTTTTCTTTTACTGTGAACAATAAGAAAGTTATGTCTAGAAACTATTTTTTACATTTTGGTGGTAAGGGGAAGGGGGGCGCTGAAAAAAAATTACAATAACGTTTTTTGTTTAGTCTAAAAAGATTACAATCAAAACAAAAATGTAACCCCCTTTTACCCCCTTTCCCCCCAACCCATTTTGCTCAAATACGAACTTGTCCAAGGTAAGTTATCGTGAATACAGAAAGACCGACCAACAGACAGACAGACAGAGATCATTTTTTTTTGTTGCTTATTTTGATTTTTCTCGACGTTTCATAATACTTTCTTTTGTGAGAAAGTAAAAAAAGGTTCCATTAAGTTTTTCACAGTAGCAAAAACCAGTTTAATTAAGTAAAAAAGCAAGTCCAATGGACGCTGGATGGATTGTTCGAACGGACACCTTAAAAGTCCTATGGACGCTGGATGGATGGTTCGAACGGACACCTTATGGATGTCCACAGTTGTGTCATCTGGACTCTGTACGGATGTCCATGGGACGTCCATAGAGAAAAAATGGGCATCCTATGGACATACAGCCTCCATGAACATCCGTCCATAGTATCAGTTTGTGCTATCTGGGTTTGATTTTGGCAACCCTATATTATTATTATTGTTGTTGTTCTAAAGATAAATTTCTGTTTCAGATAAACATTGATTTGGTTAAAAATATAAGCGACAATGGTAGAAAACTTCTTCAGGAAAAATGTGAGGCAACCATGAAAAATGCATTTAGAGGGCAGCTGGGGAGCCCTATTATGGCTCACCGGACTGCTCGGGGTCATAGTAGCGTTACCACCTGTCGTCAAAATAGGTATGTACATATATATTTTTATTTTAATAGAGTTATTGTATTATTTACGTTCAAACGTTCTTGGAACGCGCTCCAAGAAATTCGCAGATTTTACAACGAAAAATAGAAAGTTTCATTCATTTATTTGTTTGTGAAAACAATGTCAAAAAGTTTGACAGATAACACTAGGCAAAAAAGTAAATAAATGAAAAAGAAACAAAATTAAAGTACACAGTGTAAACTTTTTTCCCGAGCTCAAAAAATATATTTTTCTTATCAATTTAAAGGCGCAGAATCCAAATCTGACCTTAATAAAAATTCAGCACGTCTTATTTTTTAAATTTTAACACAGGCAATTATGCCAATTTAAAAATAATTTATAAAAAAAAATATTGTGTATTCATAAAAATGTTACTTTATTACATATTACCATATTACCATATTACGTAACATTTTTTTACTTCATTTTTGACCCCCTAGTAATGATTTTTGACAATTTTTAGCTTGTCTCCTTATGCACCCTTCACATTACCCTCCAACCCTACTTAGTTACATTATCCATTTTTTTAAATATTTTTTTCATAATATCCCTATTTTTTATACATATGAATTTAAAGTTTCCATGTTTTAAGTTGGGTATTTTTAAACTAATATTAAGTCGCCGAATCTAAATTTTTCCTCGGAATATATGTATCTCCCATGATTTTAGAACAAAAGAGGGATAAAATAATGATTTTTTAACATTTTTATCTCATTTTTCTCAGAAAACTTAGAAAATAGAAATATTCTGACGCCAGATTCGGTTTCAGCTACCCAAAATTAGTTAAAAAACATATGACTCCAATCAGAACAAGAAACCGTGTTGCCTAATGTAACATTACTAAAAGTAGCCTTTGAGACACAATCCATATCCCAAATATCTTGGAATAACCCTTGACAGAACACTAACATACAGAAGACATTTAGAAAACACAGCAGCCAAATTGAATACACGAAACAACTTAATTCAGAAGCTTACTGGTACCACATGGGGCGCTGCGGCATCCACCCTCCGCACAGCTACTCTTGGACTCGTATTTCCAACAGCCGAATATTGCTGCTCAACCATATTTCAAAACTCGATACCCAACTGAACGAAACAATGAGAATAGTATCTGGCACTATCAAACCCACGCCGACTCAATGGCTTCCCGTACTGTCGAATATCACGCCGCCTGACATCAGAAGATCAAAAATACTTAAAAACGAATATGTCAAAATCACAGATAATGAGAGCCTGCCAATCCATGCTGATATCCCATCCGTACATCTTCGACGCTTAAAATCCAGAAACCCATCCATGGTCACTGCCTCACACCTGGAGTACAGTAACTTCACCCCGGCTGACGAGTGGACAAGAAGGTGGACAGAAGAAAAACCTGATAAACCTCTAGCACCAGAAAACCCAGTCATTCCCCAACCCGGTATGGAGCTCCCACGTCACCTATGGTCAAAGCTAAACCGTATCCGAACCGAGCATGGAAGATATGCAGACACCTTCCATAAATGGAAAATTTCAAATAGCCCAGCATGCGACTGTGGTGCTGAGAGGCAAACCATATCACATATAGTCACTGAATGTCCATTAAGAGCTTTCACCAATCCTGTTGAAGATATTACTAATTTAACAGCGGACGCTCTTCACTGGCTGGAGAGTCTTAATATCCAATTGTGAATTTATTTTTTTTTATGCTTACTTCTATTTAAAACTGTATTTAATTATATAACTGATATAAATTGTAACATTGTGCAATGTAAAGATCCATACGAAATATATACTAAAAGTAGCAATAAGATCCATCGAAGTCGGTTTATGGAAGTACACTGATAAAAAACTTTATTTTTGTGTACAAAATATTTGTTTGGATATGGCCAATTAAATTATTTGGTTGTGACAAATAAATTTTATTTCTGTCAAATAAACTATTTAGTTCCCATTAATAAATGATTTTAAAATTAAAATATTTATTTACATGAACTAAATATTTATTTGACTAAAATAAAAGTTATTATTCACAACCAAATAATTTAAATGGCCATATCCAAATAAATCTAAATTATCTTTTTTATCAGTGTACAAGAAAAGTTTTTCTTAGTTTTTACATTCACCCTGCCATTAAAATTTTAATTTTCAAGATTTTATAAAATGTTTATAAATTTAATTTTTGGTCCTGGGAATTGGTGTTAAAATGTTCGTAAGACATCCGTGATTTATATTTAAGGAAAAAAATCCCATCGGCAAGCACTTTTCAATTAATATTGCTTCCAACCTACAGTGACGGTACACCGTGATCACGTGATGGTTTATAGAAACTTATCTTCATTTTTTTTTATGTAGAGCCCCTTTAAATTATTAAGGCCATTCCAAAAACACCGTGTATTGTTAGTAATAGTAATAGTAATAGTAATATATATTTCATGTTAATATACAATACGTATTTACATTCGTCACAAAAATAGATAATACAATAATGCTTAAAATAGATAGGTATAAAATAGTATTTTAACAATAATTTAAGACATTTTACATACAATACAAAAAATAAATACATTTTTAAATAAAATTGTGTTCTAGAAATTTATCAAAAGAATAAAAGGCTTTTTTGAATTAACAAAGATTTTACTTCTTTTTTAAAGCGAGAGAAATTTAAAATTTGGATACTAGATGGTAGTTTGTTAAAAAATAAAGGTGCATAATAACTCAAAGAGTCCCTAGATGTGTTAATTCTGTGAAAATTTATTCTTATATTGGACCTATTGCGTGTACTATACTGATGAATACTTTCCTGTAAAATATATTCTGATTCATTCCTTTTTACATAACAAACACATTCTAATATATACAAGCAAGGTAGTGTGATTATATTTAGTGCTGAAAATGTGTTTGAGACGTCGTCTCTATAGCCTTTTTTAGCCAGTATACGTATACATTTTCTTTGTAGAGAAAAAAGTATGTCTAAATGAGTAGTGTAACCCCAAACAAGGATAATAAATCTTCCATTGTAATCCATATTTCTCACAGCAACCTTTTTTTAATTATTTTACCAATATGAATATTTAATTATTCACTAATTTCGCATTTTATGAATAATAATAGTATGTTAAAGTACTAGTTTCATAACATACAGGGTGATTAATAACTGGCATGCCAAATTTTAAGAGGTAATTTTGCATCCAAAAATATCAAAAAAAGTTCTTATAAAAGTTGGTCCGCAAATGAGCCCCTTTAAAATTGTAATAAAAATAAGGTTTTTAATTATTAACTCTGGTACCCTTTAAGCTAGAGCGACAAGCTTTTGCACGTTTACTAGTATTAATAAGGGCAATAAGTTTATGTTAATTTATTTTTTTGAATTTAGATTTAGACATGGATTCCTTAAGTAAAAATACATAAAAATGTCATACAGTGTAACACTGTAGGAGCAACCGTTTAAAAAAAATGCAAGAGGAAGTATCATTTTGTGCCACCAAAAACGTTACTTTTTAAAAGGCTATTACTCCTTTAATGTTAAATTTTGGTGTTTTGGTGAAGAATACTTTTTTGCACAGTTTGAAATGAAGCATCACCCTGCAGGATTAAAATTTTATTGGTGCTTTTTTTTGTTGCCCATTCAATATGTCATCTTCGAAGGGCAGTAGCTCCCTTAGGGCTCAATTCCGGAACACCTTTTATAAAAACATTTTTTCATATTTTTGGATGTAGAATCACCTCTCAAATTTTGGCATGGCAGTTACTGATCACCCTGTATGTTTTTAGCGCACGAGTACAAGTTTAGAAAACGGGCCGTTACGGAGTTTTCTTAAATACTAGTGCGCTAAAAACGTGTTGTGAAACGAGTGCTTTACGCAGTTTTTTTCTATTTTGCTCTAAAATTAAAAAAAAAAACTTTTAAATTGGTGACTGATTTAGGGATTTTTGTTGTGGGTTAGCATTACAGTTTACACCATGTTTAAAATTCTAAGAGCAAATGATATTTTGATATATTTTATAGTCATCTCTTCTCTTTTCAGTGCAATTAACCAAGCCACAATTTTAACACGGTAAAAAATAACCTAAACACAAAATTTGGTAGTAATAAAAAAAATCTTCAAAGAAAATTTTCAGTTTTCATTGTTCCTTCTGTATAACTCAAATGTACGTAAATTCTTCTGGAATTTTTGACATTTTTGTCAGTTCTGCTTTTTTGGCCATTTCCTTCGAAAATACCATTTGGCTGGTGCTATCTTATCTTTATGGGAGAATTCGTGTAGGGG
>OY294045.1:90451429-90501596 GCA_958510825.1 Brachypterus glaber | reverse complement strand
TATGCCTCTCTTGTCTGGTATCCCACATATGTAGTTCATACTGATGCTTTGGAAGCAGTGAACAGAAGATTTGCAAAATTTCTTTATTTTAAACGTAAAGGAGTCTATCCTGCTCAAGGATACGACAATATTGAACTGTTAAACCGCTTTAATACACTGTCACTTAAGACTAGACGAATAAATTTTTCCATATGTTTTTTATATAAACCGCTTCACAATGGAATTGATTGCATGGACTTACTCTGGCAAATCAGTTTCAGAGTGCCGCGTTTGGGTTCGAGACTTGAGGATACTTTTATTTGTAATTTTAGCAGGACTAACGTTATGGTTAGATCGCCAATAAATATAATATGTAATAACTTTAATTCGTTAAACCGATCCATTGATATTAACGCGTGTTCTCTAAACTCACTTTTATACACTAACAACCTACAATAATAGGTTAAAATTTTGTATTTATTTATCCATATATATTTTGTTTCTGTAAATTTTTATTTATAATTGTATAAATGTATTTGTGCCCTAGAATTGGTGCAAACTGTTGGGTAAATAATAGTTATTTATATACCAAGGGACTAAACTGGCTGTTTTAGTCCCGCTGCATTAGTTTTTCCTGAGCGAGCGTAGCGAGCGAGGGAAACAAAAATGCCAGGGACTAAAACAGCCATGTTTAGTCCTAAGGTATATACACTATTTTTTGTGAGACCAAACATAATTTAGGTAGGTAGATAAAATTAAAATTAAAAACCACGCGTCTAAAATCGGTTGTTTTTATTTTCGTAATTTAATCAAGATGCCTGTAAATTGCGAAAAGTCAGTTTCATGGCTCTCGCGATTTCAATTGTTTTTTAGTATGGTTGACACAAACGTCAAAAAAATGGACGAAGATGATAAATTTTAAGTTATGTATAAATTGTTATAACAATGTTATTTTTAAAGGTTTTCTTTGTTAAAATCAAATAAATTGGTTTGAATCGCTAATTTATTACAAAACACCAGCAAAGCACATAGTAAGTATAATATTTTAATATTATCAAGGTTGCCGTGATTTTTATTCCCTAGGGAAAAAAACGGCAAGTTTAGTCCCGAAAATGAAAGCGTAAAATTAGGTTTTAGTCTTGGTCGTGCAAAAAGATTATTATTTACGACCGCAAATCTTTTCTCTGTATGGCACGAAAACAAAATTTCTTCTATTGTGAAAATATCATGCTGTCGCTGACATAATTTATTGATCTTCAAGAACTGAGAATTTTTTAATATAAAATATGTTTTTATGTTTTAATAAAAACCATTATTCATATCATAAATAACCTTCATCACTAATCCCTAAATATCAACACCAGTCACAAGAAAAATGTTTCTTACATCAAAAAATTTGGTCTCTGACAGTAAAAATGCCAGCAAACCACTAATAAATAAGCTGAAAATGAAAATTAATAGTACGCTACTCCTGTAGGAAGTGAGGTTCATCTATCAAGCGAGTGTCAGTTTTTTAAAGTAATGTTCTCAGAGCAAAACCGCGCAGCGGTACACGGAAAGAAATTAGTGGGCTCTGTGCTATACATTATAAGATATTTGGTAACAGTGGCAAATTATAGTGATTTAAGCTATAGATTATAAGGGACACAATAACTAATAATGTTAAAAATAAATTGGAAACGATTATATATATTACAGACACGATTATATTTATTACAGGCACTATTATAAATTTACAGAAATTTTATTATATTATAAAAATTATTAGCACGGACAATAATTAAATCTATTTAAGCTATAAATGCCATACTATTTATTATATTTTATTATTCACTAAACAATTAAAGTATTTCATATAAATTTTTACACTGACTGCCATAATTGTAAGAGAAAGCCTTGTATTTATATAATAAGCGATTATAATTTGCTTGGTATGTGTGTTATAGCGCTCCTAGCTATAATTTGTTTTTTCGTGTATACAGTGGGAATTTTCAAGGTTTTTTATTTCAAAATTCCAGAAGACGGTCAATTTTGAATCGATCTTCCCATTTTTTTTTTAAACTTGTTAATACTTGTACTTTTATAATCTACTGCTAGAAATGTTATGTGAGGCATAACAATTGAGTGCTGAGAGTTTAAGTTTTCAGATTATAATTTTTTCATTTATTTCAGAAAAGAATGTTTAGGGTTTCTGAGGTTGCTAAAAAATTATAATTTAAAATGGCGCATCCAATATGGCGTCATAATTTTAAAATTGGCGTGTGCACGGTAAAAATAAATTACATTAAATTACATAGTCCGTAAATTGTAATATGTTGCCATAGACCGGAATGGTAAAAATTACATAGTCCTTAATGGTAATGTTTTGCATAGACCGGAACAGTAAAAATTACATAGTCCATAAAGGTAATATTTTGCATAGAACGGAACGGTAAAAATTACGTAGTCCAGAATGGTTTGGACTTGAAATTTGAAAAAAAATATTTACTACTTAGAAAATGTTTGTTTCAAATTACAAGTCCCTGTGTCAAAGCTTTTTTTAATATCTTAGCGTAAAGTTCATTTGGTTTAATAAACCAAACAATTTGCACCCTTAATACGAGTATAAACATCTTTACTTTTTTGATAAAGATCGTAATTGAACTTAAATTTTAGGCCACAAATAAAGCATTTAAATATCGTACATAAATAATATTTACCTTTTTTTACACTTTTAACACTTTAACCTAGCAGCATGCATCGCTATCTCTCTAACAATAACAATATTAAACTGTCCGTCTCATGATGCGAAGCCTTCTTGGTCATTGTCCAAATCGCACGCGCGTCTTAAAATAACATAGCCTGACATTGTAAAATCATGTAAAAATATCTAAATCAATGTAAATATATTTTTTTGCATTATTTTACAATCTTTTACATTATTTTACATTCTTTTACATTCTTATACATTATTTTAGATTATTTTTACATTATTTTACATGCAGTTTTTACAGTGTGCCATATTAAATCAGTCATTTTAATTTTCAATTTTTAACCTCGGATTTGGTCCCAACGACCTTAAAAATACTTAATCTTAATTTTCGGCAAACAATATTGAAATTTTTAAAATTTCGACGACATACTGGATGCGTCATTTTAAATTTTAATTTTTTAGCCACCTTAAAAACCCTAAAGATTCTTCTCTGAAATACTTAAATAATAGCCTCTGAAAAGTATACTAAGAAATACAAAGCATTACATATCTCAAATTCGTTCTCTAGAGAATGCTTTGATGAGATGCATTGTTGTAAAGAAACCTCTCTGAGCAGTTAAGCAGTCAAAAATTTATTTGAAAATGCAAACCCCTAACTACGGAACCTATAGGGAAAATTGGGCAATCCTGCTCACCTAAGCAAAACTTGATATGACTGATACCTTATGAATGTTACAGAAATTTTATAAGTGGCAAAAGAAGCCTTACTTAATAGACTATCAATAAGTTTCATTAAAATTTAGGTAGCTTTTACCATAATTAAAAAAAAAATTTAAAAGTGAAAAAGTGCATTTCGGGCACCATGGGGCAATGGTGCGCACCTGTTGGGGAATTATGCACAAAAGATAAAAAAAGAAAATAATGAAATAATATTTATTAAACACAAGCTATTTATAAAGGTTTTAAAAAACTAGATTTTTAAAAGACAGTTTTAAAGTTTTTTTTTAAAGAACGTTTTAAAATCCTTCTTTTAAAAATCGAGTTTTTGAAATTTTTTGTAAATATCTTGTTTTCTACTTTTTAGTTATACGTAACATGTAATTAATAAAAGGGTTTTAACTTTAAAAACTTGTTTTTTATTTAATTTTATTACCATTTAATTAAATGATGGGACACGCGCATCATTACCCCATCATTAACTTAAAAATAAATCACTTCACATAACAAAAACTATTTAATTAAATTTAACAAAATTGCATCAATAAATGCAAATGATCATATCCTTCAAGAATATATTTATTTTACAATAATCGGTCAAGAGTTATGAACTTACACAGAAAAAAGGTTATCTTGGCAGAAGTTAATAAATTATCTTGGATTTATATTATCTTAAATCGAGGTAATAATCTTCTTTTAAGATCATGTATCCTCGGTTTAAGATTATCTGTGACTTTGGTTTCCTTTGATTATTCTCTTGGTAGAAAAATCCTTGTGTCAAGGATATTTTCTTTAAATGCATGACATTTAAAATAGTAACAGAGAATCAAGAGTTATTATCTTGACTCAAAGCCCCTGGTGTCTTACAGTAAAGTGTTTACCGGCCTTACCCCACGTAGATATACAGTAGACTCGCCCGTTGTTATTGGGAGAGAAATTAGGTTTGTTTTTTTTTTTGCCGTCAGTTGTCTTTAAAGGTGTATCATTGTTTTTATCTGCTTTAAAATTACCCTCAAACGATAGGGATTTTCAAATTTACTTAAAAAATTTACGGGTAAGTAGCTTTAAATAATTTATACCTATAGGTTATATATAAGCGCCATTTTGCAATGGCGTTGCAACCAAACCCAAGTCCAAACCAAAAAGTTTTTCTTCAAAAACAAGTGCTTTTTCCTACGACCACCTATGAAACCAAATTTCAGACGATTAACAGAGTAAGAAAGTATCATATTTAACATGCGAAATAATATTATACATGTGTGGGAAATTTTTTTAAAATATATACCATTCTACTAAACCTGGAACCTGACTGTGGGTTCAATATGATCTTGAATTAAGAGAATCATAATCTTAAATCAAGATAATAATTCTCTTTATTCAAGATTATATTATCTTAAACCAAGACTTGGTGTAAGATAATATGGTCTTGGATAAACATAATATGATCTTAAATCAAGATAATTACAAACTTGGTTTAAGATAATATGATCTTAAATAAATGGTTTAACTGGCTTTGATTTAAGGAAATGTCCTTAAATCTGGGACCTCAAATGCCAAGATCACGACGGACTTGATCCAAGACAGTCATGGCGTTGAACATATCGAAAGCCAATGGCGGCCTTGGTTCAAGATCGTTTTGCTTTGATTTAAGATATCCTTTTTTTCTGTGTACCGTCCTATTTCGTACACGTGCAAAATAATAACAACAAACATCAAGACATCAGACATATTCAAATATTGTGGACAACTTTTATTTGTCAGTCGCCGTTTTTGATTCTAGGGAATTGTTAGACACGCCCCTCAAGCATATGTTCTAGAGATGTCTCAGAATACCTCGTAATATGAATTTTCGATTGAGCGCACGGTTACTCACTGCGCACCGTTACCCTAATTTCCCCTAATTTAAAAGCGAATTTGTAATTGCTTTCTATTTTGTATGCAGGTAGTAATTTCTTTAATGTAAAATTTACACTGTAATATGTTACGAGTCATAACTTATGTCTTTCTTATCTAAAACGGCTGGGCTGGTCTCCAGAGATAAATCCAAGGGTATCTTGTACTATGCAAATAAATCTGGCCACTAAAGATATATTTTAATTTCCATCGACTATCTATTACACAGCTCTACAAAATATATGTGCCTGGGTTCTGTCAAAGGATTTTGACTCTACATAATGCCTCGGTTCTAGCTTGGTTATAAACGTTTTTTACTACACACCGTTTTCGACATAAAAAGACCAAATCATTTTATTCACAACCATTTAGTAATTGGCTGCTTACATATAGAGGAAAGTCGCCTAATTTCGGATACCATTTACAATGTATTCAATATTTAATACTCGGTATTACTTTTTGATATTTTTTTTATATAACCAGATACAACTTATTATAGCGAACCATGATTTATTATAAAAGCAATTTTATTACAGTTTATTTTTTCCAAAAAACACGGTTAAAAAAAATCAGCGCATTTTTGTGCATTTGAAAAAGGGCTCCTAATTTCGGACATATCCGAAAAATTTTTTTCAAGTGTAGATCTGGATCCCATTGCTTATGTTTCTTGTTATTTCTTCACATTTAAGACGTAAATTGATCATTAAGCGATTTTCTACGAAATACTATAGGAACTATAATTTTAGATTCCCAATTTCGAATATTTTAGTATCTTAGGTAATTTTTCCTCTATACATAAAAGTTGTAAAATGAATTATTATTAACTGCAACTTCCCAAAGAGTTAGAAACACTTCATTTCCCTTCCTTGGTCGGAAAGGCTCTAGTAGCTAACTTCACGTATGTTACTTGTCAAAAACTTGAATTTATCGCCCTAAATTTTATGACAAAACAGTTTTAAATGCATTTATTTATTTATTCACGATTTATTTATATAAAATAACATCACATATAAATTTAAGTTATATTTTTTGGCATTTATGAAAGATAAACAGTGACTACTTCCAACTTTATAGGTTATTATATTACTATTTTATTTAGTTTAACGTGATAAACTTTAGTTAAAAAGAAAAATACATAACAGTATAAGGTACCTAACTTGATATAATAAATAACCAAAAGTAAAATAAATTCAAGAATATTATTTACCTTGGTGGCCAAACATTTGTCGTATTTCTTTGGTATATCCCTACAGTAGGAATAGAAAATACTCTTCGTTTGAAGCCACGCCTCTGTTAGAGTTGTGCGCGACAAGCCCATGTGATTACTATGTATAACAGCTCGGTGGCCAGTAAAACACACTCAGCTTTCTTGCATTTTACTCATCGCATGGTATATGTATAAATTTAAATGGTCTGTTTTTCTTCGTATTTTACACGAAAACCTATACAAATATACATAAAAGTTAGAAAATGAATTATTATTAACTGCAACTTCCCAAAGAGTTAGAAACACCTCATTTCCCTTCCTTGGTCGGGAAGGCTCTAGTAGCTAACTTCACGTATGTTACTTGTCAAAAACTTGAATTTATCGCCCTAAATTTTATGACAAAACAGTTTGAAATGCATTTATTTATTTATTCACGATTTATTTATATAAAATAACATCACATATAAATTTAAGTTATATTTTTTGGCATTTATGAAAGATAAACAGTGACTACTTTCAACTTTATAGGTTATTATATTACTATTTTATTTAGTTTAACGTGATAAACTTTAGTTAAAAAGAAAAATACATAACAGTATAAGGTACCTAACTTGATATAATAAATAACCAAAAGTAAAATAAATTCAAGAATATTATTTACCTTGGTGGCCAAACATTTGTCGTATTTCTTTGGTATATCCCTACAGTAGGAATAGAAAATACTCTTCGTTTGAAGCCACGCCTCTGTTAGAGTTGTGCGCGACAAGCCCATGTGATTACTATGTATAGCAGCTCGGTGGCCAGTAAAACACACTCAGCTTTCTTGCATTTTACTCATTGCTTGGTATATGTATAAATTTAAATGGTCTGTTTTTCTTCGTATTTTACACGGAAACCTATAAATAAATGGTTCATTTATTAACTTAATCATGCCTCAATAAAAGTCTGATATCACAAAATAAAACAAACGAGCTCAAAAATAAAAACAGGTGCTGCTGCCCTTTATCGCTAAACTAACAAAGTAAAGTAGGCATTTCTACTTTTTTTAGATAAAAACATTTAAATGTAATAATTTATAAATAAATAATAATAAATGCTTTAAGATTGTTAATCAACAAAAAACAAAGTTTATTTTATTGATTTTTATTTATTATTCTATATTCAAAAAGCAACATTTGTAAGAAACTTCACTGCAATTAGCAAACCTTGGAGCTACGCTCCTTGGTTTCCGTCAGGAAATGAAACAGTTTCCACCTCGGTATGTAATTTATTTTCCTTAAATAAACGGAACAAAATCACTTTATGTGCGTTTATCATTCAAATTAATTAATTTTTAAGTAAACAGCAATAAATTTCACTGCAAGACTTAATGACAAAACAATAATAACCCATTCCTGTAAAGTTTTCATGTTATGAGAGAAACGCTTTTTAAACAGATCAGTTGGTGTGCTATTTTATTTGAATAATTTAGTTTAACTTATTTATAATTGAGATACGAAAATGAGAATAAAAGAAAACTGATAAGAGCATAAAGCTTTACGGAGAAAAAATACAGATATGTTTAAATTACACATATAAACATACCCAAATATACTTACAACAAGAACTCATAATAAAAATAAATTATTTACGAAGAAGTATTCAGGGTGCGCTTTGTTAGTCCTTTCGTTCTTGATCTTTTTTTATTTTGGATTGGCAGCTTTGATGTTTACATTTAAAAAATCTTTATATAAATAAAATATGAATATAAGAAAGGGATTAGAATATATTCTTAAAGGAAATACATATTTTACCGTTTATGTGGTTGGGAACTAGATGTCTTTTTTGTATAAATAAAAAAAAATTTCACCACCAGCTTAAAAGCACATCTTTATTACTGTTCTTTTCATTGGTAGAAATATTATTTCTCTACCTATGACGTCAGAGGTTCTAAAAATAATGAAATTGCACCATGGTTAATAATAAACTTTTATTCAGCTGTTTTGGCATCTGACGTTTCACATAATTATTAAATCACATTGCTATTTACAAGTGTATTTAGGCACCAAACTTATTTATTGCATGATAAATAAAAAAATATTGACTAAATTAGTACCTATAAAACATGTTTTACAAAAAACACTTCGAAAAGTGAAAATCATTGGTCCATCATATTCAACCATAGATTATACAACCCATAGATTACCGTAAACATCATAGATTACTAGAGGTACAACCCAACAATGTTTTATAGGTTGCATATGCCTTGCTCCAAGCCTTGCGCAATTTGCGCAGCGCAAATAATCTGGTCTTTTGTTGATATAACCTTAAAATAAAATTGTTTATTTTTTAAATTGACATATTTATTAACAAAATTTAACAAAAGTAATTAGTAATTTTGTAAACTACTTATAAAAATTATAGTTAATTGTACAATTTCGGCAAGACATATTTATATCAGCAGGTGATGTTATTGGTATATTTATTTCTCTTTTTTACTGTTAAATTATTATGTGTTAAAGTTTCTGAGTGTTCTGTATGAGGTGAATTTGTATCAAAGATGTGGGGTACTGTGGGGTTTTCCGTTTAATTAAAATCAGTAGGCAGAGTTGTACTGAAGAGGGAAGAACTTGAAGAAAAATTAACTAAAGAAAGTAGCTTTGTCATTAAATTTTAGTAAAATAAATAAATAAATAAATAAATAAATAGCTAATTAATTGTACTGGTAGTGAAAAAAATACTATATTTTCCATGTGGGTGAAGATTTAACATTTTAGACCGCAGATATTATTTTTTGAATTCAAAATAAGTGATTATCCCTGTAATGCAGGAAGTGTGTTCTTAAAGAATTGTACTGAGAGTTCCAAAAACTGCATAACTCGTAAATGATTTAATATAGAAAAAATTTGTTTTTGCGAACAATTAATTAATATAATTATAACTTTTATTAAAGTTACTCTACGGATTCTGTGGCGTAACTACTATGCTGCCTTGCTTAGCTGAAAGGTGATATCTGAATATGTTAATCCTATGTAGATAGGAACGTTCAAGTATTACGTAACGCATATTTTAATCATTTTAGACTTTGATCTTTGCAAAGGTATAATAGGTAATTTGGAAAATGTGTGACCTTGAAATAAATAAATAAATAAATAAATAAATAAATAAATAAATAAATAAATAAATAAATAAATAAATAAATAAATAAATAAATAAATAAATAAATAAATAAATATATAAATAAATAAATAAATAAATAAATAAATAAATAAATAAATAAATAAATAAATAAATAAATAAATAAATAAATAAGATTTTATAAACTAATTTACAAATTTTGAGGTTTTTGAAAAAATGTGCGACCTTAAAAATTTACAAAATAATCCCCTGCGGCGCTAAATATGCATTGATAAATTAATCACATGGGAAATGTTATTACCATAATCAAAACGTATTAGGAAACCTAGACGACACATGTAGCTTAATCAATTACATTTGTACAAGTGTATATCACACAACTGTGTGATATTAATTATTCATTGTAATAAATAATTAATATTATTCGTGTTATTTCAACTGATTAACATTTACCTACATACAAATAGGATACCGTATCTCATCTGGGAATCTCTTAATTGTAAGTTGATGCTTTGATATAACATAATTAATTCTATTCAGATTATATTTAGGGATGGATATACGGTATACCCCATAATATGGGGTCCATATCCCAGAATTTTCCCACACTGTAAAAAACAAATACAATACAAGTATAATTTTAATCATTACGATTAAAAAGGTAGACAAAATAGAGGACAAAAGTACAGTTTAATCTCCAGAAATAAACTTTATTTTAGTATATTGGTGGTATATTATTATTATATTTTATTAATTGGCTCAAGCCAATTACGTAATGAAAGAGTTGAGAGATAATAACTTTTTGGATACATATGATATTTTCAGATTTTTAAATGTTTAATAAATTTAGAATCGACAGTGCAAATTGATATACTGTCAATCGGTTATAAACCGAAAAAATATATAGAAAAATATCTATGTAAACATTATAAAAATCTTTTATCCAATACATACAGATAATAAGACAATTACCAGCTTTATTTTAAAAAGATAAACTCAATAATAACCCCCCTGTGGCTTTTACTTTATTGAGGGCCACTTGCACCAACTTTTGGTCTGGGATTATCTCAGCTAATCCAAGTTTAAGTTAAAAATGCTGCGTTTTAATTGGTCGGCCGTCATTTTAATCCAAGTTTAAAGTTAAACCATCATTGGTGCGAGTGGATAATTATTTATTTTACCCACTCAACTGTCACTTGTCAAATTATTTTCTTGTAAATGTCATTAAAATTTTTAATAAAAATATGAATTCCTAAGCTATTTATTGGATAAAACCTTGTATGGCACTCATGGGTAAACCGATATTGCCCTCTCGAAATTTAACCTGCTTGACTGACGCCTCGCAGGTTAATTTTCTCATGGGCAATATCTTACTTTACCCACTAGTACCATAAATAACTATTATTCACCGCAATTCTACATATGACTGGTACTGTGAGCTTTAAAATTTTAGCGGTAAGGTCAAGGCCGTAAGCTTAAAATTTGTAAACAAAATTGCCTGCGGCGCCAGAGCTTGCATTTTTTTGAAATTTAAAGTACTGTTTTAAAATTAAAATGGACTATCAGAATTGTAAAAATTTTCGCCTGCAGCGCTAAGGCCTTCTTTTTACTTTTATTTTAAAACTTTTAAGATGTGAAAGTAACATAATTCGTAAAAAAGTTCGCCTGCGGAGCTAACTTGGGTTATGAATAGGGGCCTCCAGCTTAGCTGAGGCCCTGCATGGGACAATTATGTTTTGGAAAAATGGGGGACTCGAGTAAAAAGTTTCACCGGGGTCCGGCCCTGGCGAGAAATATAATATTCTAGCAGTGCTGCAAAACAATAACCATTAACAGGATTCATTAAATACATCATTCAATATCATTATATTTTAGGTAAAAGTTTACTTACCAAAAATTGGCGGTTTTTGAACACCGATTTTAATCTGAAAAATCACGAATACCAACATAACATGTTGAAAAGAACTAAAATATACGTCTAGATCTAAATAACAGCGGGTATCAAAATTTTTTACTTTAAAATATTAATAAAGTTATTAAGGGGTTGTTCTGATTTTTGAGGCAAAAAATTGACGATTTTTGGATATTTTTTTCAGACGACCTGTATTATTTTTATGTACAAAACTTTTTACAAAGTATTAGGCAACTCTTAAAGTTGCCGTCATAAATAAATGTGCAGCACGCGCTGAAGTTAGACACCTCAAAAATAACTTGGCAAACGGTTCCAGCGATAGCTCCGCCCCCAATGGTCCGAAACACAAAAATCAAAGTCTTGTTAAAAATTACGTCCTTCACACGGAAAAAAAAAATTATAGCTAGAAGCGCTATAACACACATACCAAGCAAATTATAATCGCTTATTATATAAATACAAGGCTTTCTCTTACAATTATGGCAGTCAGTGTAAAAATTTATATGAAATACTTTAATTGTTTAGTGAATAATAAAATATAACAAATAGTATGGCTTTTATAGCTTAAATAGATTTAATTATTGTCCGTGCTAATAATTTTTATAATATAATAAAATTTCTGTAAATTTATAATAGTGCCTGTAATAAATATAATCGTGTCTGTAATATATATAATCGTTTCCAATTTATTTTTAACATTATTAGTTATTGTGTCCCTTATAATCTATAGCTTAAATCACTATAATTTGCCACTGTTACCAAATATCTTATAATGTATAGCGCAGAGCCCACTAATTTCTTTCCGTGTAGTTTGCTAGTGTAGACATAAGTCAAAAATCCAAAAAACAAAAATTCCACGCGAATTTTAGTGAAAAAAAAAAAACAAAAAATGCCATTTTTCCGACCAAAACGGGTAAAAAAGGGGGAATAAAAAATAAATTACTAGCCTTTGAAAAAAAAATTATACTAGCGAACTAACCAACATGATTTTTCTACAAAATACCGAAAGATTTAAGTCAATATGTAAAATAGTTTTTTTTTAATCGCTGGAACCGTTTTGAAAAATGGCATTTTGTAAAAAACGCGTTTAAAGTTTTTTTTTTATATTTTAGAGTATACAAAAAAAAGCAGCAATAAAATTTTAATTCTGCAGGGCGATTCTAAAATAAAAACTAAGCAAAAAAGTATTCTTAACCGAAACAACTAAATTAAATATTGAAGGAGTAATAGCCTTTTTAAAAGTAACATTTTTGGTGGCACAGAATGTAACTTCCCCTTAATTGCATTTTTTTGTTGAAAACGGTTGCTCCTAAAGTGTTACCTATATAAAATTTTTTATGTGTTTTTACTCAAGGAATCTTTATTTTTTACAAAAAATCAAAAAAAGATAGACATAAAAAAGTTTGGGGTAAAAAACTGATAAGGCCCCACGTTTCGCAAGCCCCTGGTTAAAATAAGTACATAAAAATAACATACAAAGATGGACCTTATTAAGATTAGTGCACATGCAAAAACTCCTTGCTGAGTTATTAAAAAAAAAACCGAATTTTTAGCCACTTTCAAAGGGGCGTATCTCCTTTACGACGTATTTTTAGACATAACTTTTTGTCATATCACCCCTTAAAATTTTGTTATTTTATTATTTTTTTATGAATATTTTTTAAAGTATATATATACATATATGTATAACTTTTTAAACAAGACAAATTTATATAAATATTTTTGAAGCGTATTCTATACATATTGAGAAGTATAAAAAAGCAAAAAAAAAATCTATTTTTTGAAATCAAAAATCAGAAATATCCCTTAAATGAATGTAGATAAACTAGTGCATTTGTTCAAAGTTTACCCTAAAGTTCAATGTATCCCCCGCTCACGGTACGTATCTTCACATCTTGTGTATTATCTACTTATTAGTATAAAATAAATGTCTCTTCACCGTAAATTACATATATCTCCACTTAATAAACTACGCTTGCAATTCTAGTTGAACTGATGAAAGTTTACAAATTTATGTTTCCTCCTGGAACACTTCATTTCCTGGAAAGTTAATAAGTAGGTTTGTTAATTGGTTCAGCCAGTACGAGGCTGAATTTATCAAGGCCAACTGATGCAGGGCCATTAAGTACGGGTATATTTTTTTGCCAGTCTTTTTGGCGAATATGGGAAGGACCTTTGTCGGTGATATATCAATGCCAAAACTTTTTAAAATTTTATTCTCCTATACCTGGTGTCCGACCAGGTTCTTGACAAACTATATCTCCGTTATTTGAAAAGATATATTTTTTTGCAAAAAACAGCGTTAAATGGGAGCTATTGAAGTTTTTATTCACGTATCCAAAACCACCCCTTGCTTACCCAGCCCCTTGGAACCACCCCCAACTTTTGTTTTTCAAATAGCACCCCCCCATTTTTATCAAAGAATATGAAAGTAAATTTTATTCTTAATTCAATCAAAAGAAAATCCAAAAAGTCCTGGACTTAGGGGATGCTTAATTAAGTAGAATAGTACGAGGTTAAAAATAAACAAATAAACAAATAGACAAATTCAACCATGTATTATGTAGTATCTTATTTCTTAAAGGGGCTCCAAATAACAACTATTATTTATTAATAATACTGTCCCACCAGGTTTTAGACGGGCTATATCTCCGTTGTTTAAAGAGATAAAAAAAATCGGAAAAAACTAAATTAAATGCGAGTCAAAGTAGAATTTACTGACTTATGCAAAACTACCCTTTATTTACCCACCCTCTTGGAACCACCCCCAACTTTTGTTTTCTAAATAGTACCCCCCCCCCCCATTTTTACTAAAGAAGAAAGCACATTTTAGTCTAAAATCAAACATTTATTATAAGTAATATCTTATTTTTTAAGGGGCTCCAAATTACAACCCCATCAGATCACAAGCAATATTTTTCATCAAAAATCCAAAAACTCACGTTAGATTATATCTAAAAGATAACTGATAAATGTATCTATAAACCACCCTTAATAACCCGCTCTCCTGGAACCGCCTGCAACTTTGTTCTAAATACCACCCTATTATTAATAAATAATAATTGTTATTTGGAGCCCCTTAAATGACATGATACCACTTATAATACATGGTTGAATTCAGAATGAAAGGTACTTTCATATTCTTTGATAAAAATTGGAAAGTGCTATTTGAAAAACAGAAGTTGGTGGTGGTTTCAAGAGGGTGGGTAAGCAAGGGGTGGTTTTGGATATGTGAATAAAAACTTCAATGACTCCCATTTAACGCTGTTTTTTGCAAAAAAAATCTATCTTTTCAAATAACGGAGATATAGCTTGTCAAGAACCTGGTGGGACACCCGGTATAATATGACAAGTGACATGATTATCATCGATGATAAACTGAGTTGCAGAATGAACAAATTCGAAGGACGAGTTAAATCTGAAACTCGGGTTTACGAATTATATCATGGATTATAATTAGACATCGGATTTTAGCGAGTCGTGACGTCAAAATGCATATTATGTTGCCAAACTACTACATTACCAAAGAAAATTATAGGGGAGAGTGGGTATGTTTCGACCAGTGGGAGGATTCAACCATTTGATTTTATTTAAAAACTATTTAAATTTTGCGTGCTTCCAGTAGTGCCAACTAATAAGTTTAGTGGCTATAGTGCCTAGTTAAAGTTTGGTCAAATTCGGAAAGTTCTAAGAAAAATTACGAAAAAATCAATTTTTTGTGAAAATCAGGTAAGGTTTTGGTTCTACATTTTTTTATTTATATTTTTCTACTGATAAAATCTATTCAAAATCGGTTTTATATGATTAAACAAGTATTCTATTGGCTTCATTTTCATACACTGAACCAAACCTAATTCCTTTATTTTACCGGGTATCATCATATTATTAAAAATATGGATGGAACATTCGAAAAATTAAAATAATATCAAAAATCCAATCCGTTTTTTAGTTTTTCAATATACTTTTAATATTGGTTCGTATTTTCAGATTACCTGCTACTTACTAGGTAGTTTTGTATTGTTTTTTATTTATATTAGTTAAATAGTTTCTGGTTCCTTTTAATATTAGTCTAATATTATTTGTTGATGATCTAGTTATTTTTAATAATACATTAATAATTTTTGGTTCATTTTAATGTTGGTTCTATATTTTTATAACTATATTAGAACTATATTATAAAGTTTTAATAATAAATTTTAAATATTTTAATAAAATTTATAATTTTATTTACCCGGGTTTAATCATCCCCACCATCTGGTTAAAACCTCCCACCCTAGAGGGATGTTTCAACCAAATGTAACTATTTTTATTTTAATTTATAAAACTAATTATTCTTTAAATTAGTACAACTCGTACTATATTATTTAATAAAAAACATATTAAACTATAGATTGGTATAAAAAAATAAAATAAAATAATTTATTAAATATTTTATACAACGATTTAAACATTAAGAGGTCGAAACATCCCCACTCTTCCCTATAAATATTGTGAAAATCCCGTAACGTTTTATTAAAAAAAAAAGAAAATTTAAAAAAATAACAATTCTGAAAATTACGATTTAGTTGGGCTCTTTAATAATCCAAATTTAATTTTATAGTATTGTGGCATGGTGACTGGGTATTACTTTTACCAAGTCAAAAAAAAAACTGCCTGGCCAATCGTTTTTTATTTAATCTCGTGCACTAAAAACTAGGTTCGCGTACTCGGTGCGTAATATACTATTAAAAACAATAAGCGGTGTTTGTTTGTCATGTAGCCAACTTAAAGCACGCAAAATGCAACTCAATAAAAATTTTCCGCCACCCTAATTACCAATCTAAATCCTTGAAAACAAAATAAATCAGTTTGTTCTATTTTGCAGGGGCCATATTTACTGAAGATCAGCGAGACGGTGCCTCTGAGCTCGCCTTCAAATATGCCGTCCACAAAATCAACAAAGACAAAGCCCTACTGCCCTACACATCGCTTGTCTACGACATACAGTACGTGCCCAGAGACGACAGCTTCCATGCTAGCAAAAGAGGTGAGTTATTGCCTATTACACTTCAGACTAAGGAAGCCAATATTTATTACATTTTCTTATATTTTTAACTGACTACAGCAATGCGGAAGGGTTATGTTTGTAACTGAAGTAAAGCTTAAGGCCTATCCAGAAGCTTGCATAAGAACATAAAACATAAGTCAAAATTAAAAAATTGTTATGTCTATTCCAAAGTTTTTTATTAAAGCATTTTATTTATAAAAAATAGCTACAATTGTTTCAACCCTTGAATTTAGGGTCATCTTCAGGCTAGAAGTGCAAAAACATGTAAGGAAATTACCTAATTACAAATTGGTTTAGCTTACCTAAAATAGTCAAAAAATTAAAAACAAACTACACGGACTACATTATAAACATACACCAATTTAGCTTATTGATAAAAAAATTTAAAAATAAGTTTACCTACGTAAAATATTTAAAATGTTACAATCACCGTCAAAAGAATGATTTTGTGATAAAATGTGGTCGTGGAACACAAATCAAACTTCGCGAACCACATTTTATCACAAAATCATTCTTTTGACGGTGATTGTAACATTTTACATATTTCCAGTAACAATAAAATAACAGACTTAGGGCCACTTGCACCAAATTTTCGTACGGGATTAACTCAGCTAAACCGAGTTTAAGTTAAAAAGGCTGAGTTCTGACTGGTGAACCATCAATTTAATCCAAGTTTAAAGTTAAACCAGCATTGGTGCAAGTGGCCCTTACTAGAACAATTTACTATTAGCTACCAAAAAAAAAAAATTTTAGCAACAAATTAATCAATGTACAAACAGAGTTCCAACATCTACGTATAATCCATAACATCGTAAACTCCAATCCAAATTTCCTCAAACCCCTATTAAATAAATAGTAATTATTAAGAATTATTTTTTATTATTTAAATTAATTTATTTAAGTTTTATTGTTTTTAAACTAGGCCATCTATACATTCGATTTCATTCTTAATTGTGAAAATTGATCAATTCCTCTTATCTGTAGATATCAGACTTACAAGATACATGGCGGCACATCAAGCCAATCACGGCATCGCATTGTTATGTACTATGTTTTTATGCGAGCCTGTGAATATGCCTTACATAAAATTTATCATTTTGACATTGGGTACAATCAATTGTTTTTCTACGAGCGTGCGGAAAGATGTCTCTTTCCGCACGCATATGCGTGTGGAAAAAAGGTCTTTTCCGCACACATAATTAGTTCATAAAAACAAGTGGGCTGTTCAACACAAGCACTTGTGCTTAGGAATATGATTGTAATAAATAAAAATTTTAAATGATTATAAATATGCTTTCTATCAAATTTATATACATACATACATACAGTACGTGTACATGAGGTATCCCCATATTAATGCTATAAATATGGTAACAGCGCATCAAACGCTAGATTTAGCGGAAAGTAGTCTGTAGTCCTTGCTGGCGTAATCCATCAATATTCTTTTGCCTGTTGTTTAACAAGCGCCTAATTGCAGCTCTCCGGGCCGGAGTTTGTTTTGGTTTTTTTGTTGTTTGGTGTTTTTTTTTTTAATGAGGGGGCCTTGGTGTGCGTAAGCGTTGGTTCGGCGTCTGTTTGATGTTGTTTTTTTGTAAAAAAATGTTTTTTATTTAAAATAATATATTGAAACCCGCATGCGCAGTTTATCAAAATGCGGCATAAAGACCTGCATATAAGCGCTCCTGTTGTTTACCCTATATACGTACAGTATTTGTAAATGAAATTGACCAACGCGAACCGTTACCAAGATCTGTTGAACTAGGGAACGACACCGCTTTACGCCACGCCCTTCTCCCTCTACGTACTAAAACATTCTGCATCCGATTTTGGCTGTTTGAAATTACAAGGTCAATAAGTTTTATATTATATAATAAAATATGAATTATGATTAGGGAATTCAATCCCGAGATGTCAATCACAACCACGAACGGGAATTTGATTTAAAATCTCGATCTCGGGATTAATATTTTATGTAAATTTTATTATTGTTATATTATTCACAGCGCCGGCGCTAGAATAATATACGGTAGTTTCGAATTTTCAAAAACAAATCAAAAATCGTCCTAAACTAAATATTCTTGGATATAAATTTGTTGCATGAAAAAAAAAGCAACTTTTTTTTCAAATGTTCGTCTGTCTGTCCGTCTGATGTCACAAATTTTGTGAACACGATAACTCAAGAACGAATAATCCGATCGACTTGAAATTTTCAGAAAAAATCAAGTTCCCAGAGGGGAAGATTCGTATTGTTTTTGAAAATAAAGAAATTAAATTTTCTTTTCAAAAAACAAAAAATTTAAAAAAAAATCAAAAAAAAATATTTAAAAAAAAAAAAATTTCAATTTTTTTAATTTTTTTTAATTTTTTTGTTTTTCGTGAAAAGAAAATTTAATGAAAAAAAAATTGAAAATTTTTAATTTTTTTTTAATTACTTTTTTTCAATAATTTTTCGTTTTTTAAAAAAGACCTTTTTTTAAAAAAGATCTTTTTTTAAATGTAATTTTTTTTGTTATTTTTTTTTTGTTATTTGTTTTTAATTCGATTCAATTCAATTCAAAAAAACGTTTTAAAGTTTTTGATTAAATATTTTTTTATTTATTTTTTTTATTATTTTTTTTTGGAAAATGTAATAATGTAATATACTATTTACTGTAAATAATAAATAAATAAAGGAATGCGTAGAAAATGCATATCTTCACCGCTTGTTTTTTTAACAAAATATTGTTAAAATTTGCAAAAGAAGCATAATTAATTTTATTAAACGCGTAAAGTATTAGTTTTCATTTGAGTTTTTATGTGATGAGCTGCATTTCCCCCTGCCATTTTATTTTTACTTTTACCCCCTTTGCCCCTGGCGTCAGTTTACAAAAATTTTAAGCATTATTTTTCAACATTTTTTTTATTTTTTATTTTTTTATTTTTTATTTTAGTAGGGGCGCCAAGGTCGGCACCAATTTTTGTCGAAATGCTCAGGGACAAATCTTTATTTTCGGAGGGTGTTTTTTGTTTGCGCCAAGTTGGGCGCCAAATTTAGTAGAAACGCTTAGGGACAAAGCTTTTTTTCTTTTTCTTTTTTTGTCGGTTTTTTTTTTATCTTTCGGTAAGGGCGCCAAGGTGGCCGCCAATTTTTCTAGAAACGCTCAGGAAGAAAGCTTTTTTTTAAGGCTGTTTTTCTTTTGTTTTGGTAGGGAGCCAAATTTTGATTAAAAATTTTTATCTTGGAAAGGAAAAAAAATTAAAATTTTACCCATTTCATTATATATTATTCACAGTAAATGGTATATTGTATTTCCCAAATAACTACTTTAAAAAAATTATTCTCAAAAAAAAACAGCAAAAATACATTTAAAAAAAGATTTTTTTTTGTGGAAAACGAAAAATTATTGAAAAAGAAAATTTTTCAAAAAAAAAGTTTCCAAAACAACTTGCAACATTTTTAAAAATTTTTGAAGTGTAAACTTCTTTAGGCGCGTTGCAGGGCCGTAACTAGGGGGGGGGGCAGGGGGGCTTAGCCCCCCCTGGCGTTTTCGCTGAGCCCCCTGGCAGTTCTGGGCGGGGAGCCAAATTTTTGTTGCAGGGGGCGCCAAGTTCATCAAAAACCGTCAGGGACAAAGCTTTTTTTCTTGAAGGTTTTTTTTGTGGCGCCAAATTGGTTTTGCAGGGGGCGCCAAGTTTGGTAGAAACCGTCAGGGACAAAGCTTTTTTTCGGAAGGTAATGTTTTGCTACGCCAAATTGTTTTTGCAGGGGTGCCAAGTTCGTTAGAAACCGTCAAGGCTTTTTTTCTCGAAGCTAATTTTTGAGGCGCCAATTTGTT
Organism: Brachypterus glaber; assembly: GCA_958510825.1. Classification (NCBI taxonomy): domain Eukaryota; kingdom Metazoa; phylum Arthropoda; class Insecta; order Coleoptera; family Kateretidae; genus Brachypterus; species Brachypterus glaber. The sequence continues at coordinate 90,481,217 of OY294045.1, read as the reverse complement.
TTTGAAGTAGGCGCCAAGTTTAGCAGAAACCGTCAGGGACAAAGCATTTTTTTAAGGTATTTTTTTTTTGTTAGGGCGCAAAGTGGGTGTCTGGGGGCTTAGCCCCCTAGATTTTTTTCTGGTTACGGCCCTGGCGCGTTGAGCGATTTGTGGTAGGGGAAAATTTTATGGTTTCGCGTCACTGACACCGGATATCAGGTAAAAAGTCGCAGAAACATGGGATTTAGTGTAAGAGGACTTGGTAACAACTGAACATCGACAAAATGAAAAAAAAGGTGAAATGAAAGGAGGGGCGCAGCGCCGACTTTGAGGCGCGCAGCGCCGACGTTCATCCCTAAAGTCTTTGCCCAACATATAAAACTTTAGGAGCGTTGAGCGATTTTTGGTAGGGGAAAATATTATGGGTTCATAGTTTTAAGATTTTACTTCTGTCGGCAGTCATGACTGCCCATGACTTTTTTTATCAAATTTTCTTTTTGCAAAAGACGAAAAATTTAAAAAACTCGAAAAAAATATATATAAAAAAAATCCAAAAAAAAACTTTTTAAAAAATCAAGATTTTTCAATTTTTTTTTATTTTTTTTTTTTTTGAAGAATTGATCCTAATAAAAGTATGTTTTCCTGAAACAATTACGTTAATCGGAAATTTCTTTCAGCATTTTTCGATTTTTAAGTTTAACCCCCCATAACTTTTTACTTTCTCATAAAAGTATTGTGATTGTGAAAAAAAATCAATTTTTTTTGCTTAAATCATCTTATGTTTTCCTTAAACGTCGAGAAAAATCAAAATAAGCAACAAAAAAATTATTTGTGTCGGTCTGTCTGTCTGTCTAGATCAAAGATAACTTTAGAACGCTTTGAGCTACGCAGATGTATTTTTATATTATCTTGGGCAAGTTCGTATTTGAGCAAAATCGTAGGGGGGAAGGTGGGTAAAAGGGGGGTTAAATTTTTGTTTTGGTCGTAATTTTTTTACAGTAGAAGAAAAATTTAAAAACTACGTTGAATAAAACTACACAAAAAACGCTATAATCATTTTTTCCAACGCCCCAAAATGTAAAAAAAAATGTTTCCAGACATAACTTTTTCATTATTTCAATAGAAGAAAAATTTAAAAACCACCTAAAAGTTAAAATAAAATAAGACAAAATATTTTTTTCATGACCCCCCCCTCTCCAAAATGTGAAAAATTGTTTCTGGACATTACTTTTTCATTATTTCAATAAAAGAAAAATTTAAAAACCACCTAAAAGTTAAAATAAAATAAGACAAAAATTTTTTTCATGACCCCCCCTCTCCAAAATTTGAAAAATTGTTTCTGGACATTACTTTTTTCTTTTTTTAGTATTCACCATAGAAGAATATTTTAAAAAGAGCTAAAAGATAAAAAAAATTCCTCTCCCTCTCAAGCGCACCCCCCCCCCCCCCCCAATATTATAAATTGGACATAACTATTTTTATGAGAAAGTATTCTCGCTCATTCGAGACGGCTGGTTTGTTTTTGAGGGGATTACTTTCATAAAAATATTATAAAAACGTAAAAACAATATTTTAATGTTTTCTATGACAACTGGAAATTAAAATTGGTTTAGAAAAGGTTCATAAAATCAACCTCAGAAACCAATCGTCTTTGTTTGGAATTGTTTTAATTGCCAACATAAAAAGCAAAAATTTCATTTGAAACATAATTCTTTGGCTACATCTTTGTTGGTAGTCTATAAGTTGCCATATTTTGTAGGTTTTTTTTTATATATGGCTACGTTGCACTTGTTTCTCTAAAAAACTGTTAAGGTCTTGACTAAATTACAGTAAAATAGTTGTAATACTTACACTGCAACCAACGGCATTTGCAATATTATTTTTGGATATGTTTTGTTCATGCAAAACTTTAATTTTGCAGCGATCAGCAAAACTTAAATCCGCCGCCATGGTCAAAACAATACTGAAGCAGAAATATCCGATTCGAAGCCTTTCTGCGTCACATGTGCTCGGCCGCGGTGGCGTTCCCAGAACTTTTTGTGCAAAACACATTTTACGCGAGCGTTGATATAGTCTATTTCATTTACTAATACTGTACATACATATATGTCATGCACTTTTTAGTATATTTTCAATAAACAGTGCAGATTTTGAGGTTATTTTTTTGTTAAGGGGTTGCATATTTTTTTCGAATCGATTCGAAAAAAATAGATTCGAATCTATTTCAAAATTCGTTTGAATCGCTAATTTTACAAAACATTACCAAACCTAATTTTTCTACCAGCAAAGCATATAGTATGTATAATATTTTAATATTATCAAGATTGCCTTGATATTGAAAAACGGCAAGTTTAGACCCGAAAATGAAAGCGTAAAATTAAGTTTTAGTCTTCGTCGTGCAAAAAAATAAATTATGTCGACAGATAAATAATAAAAAATGAAAAACTTATGGTTGTTTATTTTTGTTATGATAGAAATAACTGTATTTCTTAACCGTTTGTGGAAAAATAGTTGACGTGTCGATCTGCTAATCCAAAGGATGTTAGTTGAAGCCTGCATCGCCGCCCCCTTTGTTTTTTTAGTTATTTTTTCTTCTTTATTAATAAATATTTGATTATAATTGTGTTATTAAAAGCAAGCTGTAAATATCGTCACCTATCTCACGTAACGACGTAACTGACAGTACCGGTAGTCAGTTACGTCGTTACGTGAGATAGGGGATAAAAATGCTTCGCATTGTAAAGTAAACTCCTCGCATCGCAAGTATCTTAATAGAATATTAAAGTACTAATTTCATAATACCCGTTTTTAGCGCACGAGTACAAGTTTAGAAAACGAGCAAGTACTAGTGCTCTAAAAACGTGTTATAAAACCAGTACTTTATATATTTTTTTTGCTCTAAAATTATAAAAAAACTTCTTCTTCTTCTTCTTCTTCTTCTTCTTCTTCTTCTTTTTCTTCTTCTTCTTCTTCTTCTTCTTCTTCTTCTTCTTCTTCTTCTTCTTCTTCTTCTTCTTCTTCTTCTTCTTCTTCTTCTTCTTCTTCTTCTTCTTCTTCTTCTTCTTCTTCTTCTTCTTCTTCTTCTTCTTCTTCTTCTTCTTCTTCTTCTTCTTCTTCTTCTTCTTCTTCTTCTTCTTCTTCTTCTTCTTCTTCTTCTTCTTCTTCTTCTTCTTCTTCTTCTTCTTCTTCTTCTTCTTCTTCTTCTTCTTCTTCTTCTTCTTCTTCTTCTTCTTCTTCTTCTTCTTCTTCTTCTTCTTGTTATAATTTTTGGCGTCGTTTTTTCAACATTTCCGCCACATACTTGGGTTACTTAATTTCATTGGCTAAAAAGGTAGTGAGAGCGTAATTTGAAAATTGGTAACTATACTACTATAAGGTAAGTCGATATCTAGAACTAATTAGAAAGCAGGTGCAAGAAAATGGAATCAAGCATAGAAGGTAGTAAGCATATGAGAATCTATACGAAGCAAGGAAACTATCTAAGAAGCCAACTAACTATATGTCCATACCTATTTTTGATAAAAATTTCAGGATAGCATTTGCAATATAACTATCAGGATTAGCTAAGATATATGAAGATTAAAGGGTTGTGGAAGTTCAGTTGAAATTTCTGCAAAAAAGGCTGCACGTTGTACGCTAAGTTGATTACACTCCAAAAAGATGTGTTCCAAGTCCTGTCTGAGGCCACATGGACATAGTGGGGAATCTGCAATCTTCACTCGATGGAGATGCGCCTTGGTAAGGCAGTGTCCACTTCTCAGGCGGCAGATTGTAGTTACGTGCCGACGACTTAACTTCAAACCTTTGTACCATAGTTGCTTTTTCAGTTCCTTGGTGTGGGTCCAATAAAATGTGTTTGATATTCCTACTTGTTGTAACCACTTTATATTCCATTCATTCATTTCTTTCAAAAAAAAAAAAAAACTTACATTTAAATTGACGACCGAGTTAGGGATTTTTGGTTTAGGTTGGCATTACAATTTTCGCATTATTTTAAATTCAAAGAACAAAAGATATTTTGATATCCCTTCTCTTTTTTACTGCATGCAAGTAACCAAGCCATAACTTTGACACGTAAAAATTAACTTAAAACACCATTTTGTAGAAAACTAAACTTAAAACCGATGCTGACATTTGCACGGAAGACGTCATTGATTTGTCGACAGGATCCTGTTGCCAACCCAAAAGAAAAAAAGTACTAACGTGTTATTGGCCTATAAGAACACGCAAAATGCGTGTGATTATGAGCTTATAATAATCACAAAATAGAAAAACTTAATTAAATTTTATTGGGATATTTCTAATTTTAAACTATAACTTTTTTTCAATTAAAAAGTTTTTTCCAAATTAACTTCTCTACACGTTTTCAACAAAAACTCCTTTTCCAAATTAATTTCTCTACACCTTTTTATTGTTACGGTTGTCTTTGTTTCAATTACCTCGAAATGACATATTATGACATTTATCATATTTTGAAACCAAATATTGTTCACATTCTTGCAAAAACTAATAATTTTTTTTGAAAACGGAATCAGATTAGATCCGAAACGTTAGAAGTTAACTTTTATTCAGTTTTTCCTTCTTTTTTTTTTAATTATTTTAACGATTTATCAAGAATTTTATTAAAAATTTATTTATTTAGGCAAAATTTTTAAACTTTGGTAGGGTATTGACTAATAATATTTTTTAGGTAAAGAAGATATAGCAGATAAGTATTATTTTAAACGCAATACCTTACCAGCGCATCTAGAAATAGGTGCGCCTGATAAGAACATTTTAATTGAGGCGAAATGGCCCAAATTAATACTGTAAATATAACTTTTTTGTTTTCAAATGATTTATTTTGATTGTTTAATAAAGGAATGAAAAAATTATGTTGATACCAGATTTCCGGCAGACTAACATCTCTACTCTAAATTTCTCTACTCCCTAACATCCCTACTCCATAACATCCCTACTCCACAACAACTCTACTCTGTAACATCTCTACTCCGTAACAACTCTACTCCACACTATATGCACTTTATTAGCCACTTAATAATAAATGAGCAGTTCAAAGAACAAAGAATCTTCTTCTTCTAGATTATTTTATTTTTTTCCTAGAAAACGTTTATCTTTAAATGTAAATCTAGAACAATCATAAATGAATTATTCTAAAAGCAACAATGACCGCGTACTCTTAACATGCACTAATATGTAAGTAATTAATAAACTGAATTCATTTTTGACAGTGACTTAGCATGACAAATATTCTTTTGAGTTAAGACAAGTGGCTAATCGAGTGTATATAGTGTGGAGTAGAGTTGTTACGGAGTAGAGATGTTATGGAGTAGAGATGTTACGGAGTAGAGTTGTTGTGGAGTAGGGATGTTATGGAGTAGGGATGTTAGGGAGTAGAGAAATTTAGAGTAGAGATGTTAGTCTGCCAGATTTCCTTCTATTTGATCGATTTTTAAAAAGTTTAGTCCATTATAAGTCCGATCTACTTTAAATTGTCAGCAAAAATCAATACTGGTAAGGTAACGAAAACCATTAAAATTGAAATACTTCTGCCAATAAAATAATACTTTCCCCTATAGACCTAGGTTCATTAAAATCAAAAACGAAAAAAAAAATAAAAATAAAAAAAAATTTCGATTTAAAAAAAAATCAAAAAAAGTTCCTTTTTTCGTAAAACGAAAAATTAATTTCAAATAAAATGTTTTTGAAAAAAATTAATTTATCCCATTTTACCCCCTTACCACAATCCGATTTTTACCAAAAACAATCCCAGCCTAGAACTTTGGATAATCAACCTATGTTCCAAATTTGAAGCCTTTAGCCCGAAGCGTTCTTGAGTTATCGTGGTCACAAATTTCCCGGACACAGACCGACAGACCGACCGACCGACAGTTTTTTTTTGACGGAAATCATGTTTTTTGGATATAAAACGTCCAGAAAAATTTTAGAAATTTTTTTACTAACGCAAGACTTTCCTTGTCAAAAGCTTAACCCAACTTTTAAAATCTCTTGTCAAAATGATATAATGTAAAATTTACTATTTCCTAAACCTATTATTGCTTTTTAAAAAAATTCGGCAGGATTACTTTGAAGAAAAGAAATACTTTCACCAATTGAAAGAAAATATAAACAAAAAAGTTATAGGGGGCGCCACTAGACTGATACATAAAAAGCGAAATTTGTTGGGAAAAACAATTCATTAATGAATTACAGAAAAAATTAAACCGTGGACATGTACTTTGGAAAAACACCACTGATTTTTTTTTGTTCGTTTTGTTTTTTAATAAATTTGTTTTAGTTTAATTTATATGATAGTAAATAATAACAAGCATTGCAAATAACACGTTTTATTACATAAACGTACATACAGTGCGGTCTAAAGTCCAAAAGTCATCCCCTTCTTAACTTTTGAACAAGTTCAAATTTAGAACATATGAATAAGACAACCCAATCTATCTTTTCCCATATATTTAATGTTTTCAGCTCTTAAAATGTGAACAGGGGGCAGGAGGGAACATTTTTTTAATGAAAAGGTGTCGTGTGCTACATCATTTTAAAGCTTATAAAATTATATATTTAACTATATACTTTTAATTTAATTATTTTTGTTTTAAGGTTTTAATTTAATTTACGACAGTAAAAAATTGGTTAGAACAGAACAAACTCATTATTAATGATGAGAAAACCAATTATATGCTTTTAAAGATAAAAAACCAGCCAGTCGAAACAATAACCATAAATAATGAGCTCAAAATTCTATCAAAGACTGTTAAATTTTTAGGACTGCATGTAGATGAAAATCTTAACTGGAGCACACACGTGAGTCATTTGCGAAAGCGATTAAGCCAGGTAACATATTCCCTGTTTGTGTTGAGGAAGTATGTTGATGTTTATACTTTGAAGACCGTATACTTCTCTAACTTTCATAGCATTTTAAGTTATGGAATAATTTTCTGGGGTAAATGCAAGGACATAGAAACTATCTTTGTCTGTCAAAAACGAGCTCTACGTACAGTTTTTGGTCTGCACTACGATGCATCTTGTAGAGGTCTCTTCAGAACCAACCGAATACTTACAGTCGTCGGTTTATATGTATTCAAGTCAATTTTGTTTTTGATAAAACATAAACTACTTTTTAGAGATTTAGAACCTAACTCCAGTAGAATCATGAATTACAGCATTCCAATACATAGATTAGCAACATATGAAAAAGGTTCTTATTACTCTTCCGTTAGTCTTTATAATAGCCTTCCCATGCATTTAAAAACCATAAAAAATTTAAAAACTTTCAAAAGCACTTTACTTAACTATCTTTGTGAAATTGAGCCCTATTCCCTTAATGAATATGAGCTTTATATAGAAAATCACAGCTTCAGATTTCAAAGTGAATTTTAAATGTATTGTATAATAATAGGTAAATTTTATTTTTTAAATTTAAAAAAAAATTAAGTTGACTTTCTTTTCTCTCTCTCTCCGTCTTTTATTATGATATAATTTTAAATGTCTGTTTTAAACGTTAATTTTTTTCGATTTTTTTTTTATAGTGTACTTATTTAGCTATTATATTGTATTTTATATTGACAAATTTCCAATTAATGTATTTATCTACAGCTTTAAAAGGATGTATTTAGATCATTTCTTGAAATAAAGATTTATTTATTTATTTATTTATTTATTTACAAGTACTGTTTTTCAAGTGACTGCTGTAAATATAAGGATCGCGCAGCTGTAGCGTCGCGTAAATGATAATGTACTTAAGCAGAATAAATAAAGCTACAAATTTTGCGAACATTGGCTATCTTATCTCTAAATGGCTATTTCTGGACTAGTACCTTTTTCAACTGACCGATTTATTTATTATTTTTTTTTTCTTAAAGCGTGCAGAAAGTAGGGGAACGTTCAAGTATTACGTAATGCATATTTTGATCATTTTGGACATACACCCCCCACCCTGTAACGCTAATTTCCTATACCATTAACATGGGCGTAACACACCAAAATAACCCCCCCTCCCCCTAGAAGCGTTACGTAATACTTGAACGTTCACTAGGAACATTTTCCAAGAGCAAGATTTTCTAACGTTTTAAAGTTTAAAAATACAGGGTGTTCCAGAACTCGCGTACCGAAATTTAAGAGGTGATTCTACACCCAAAAATATGAAAAAAAGTTTCTATAAAGGTTGGTCCGGAAATGAGCCCTAAGGGATCTAGGGCCCTTTAAAATTGTAATAAAAATAAGGTTTTTAATTAATAACTCGGGTACCGTTTAAGCTAGAGCGGCGAGCTTTTGCATGTATACTAGTATTAATAAGGGCAATAAGTTTATGTTAATTTATTTTTTTAATTTATCCGGAGGCGTGCCCAGACGGACAAAATATATGAGGCTTAAAACATTTTTGCCCCAAACTTTTCTATGTGTATGTTTTTTGGATTTGTTGTAAAAAATATAGATTTCTAGAGTAAAAATACATTAAAATATCATATAGTGTAACACTGTAGGAGCAACCGTTATCAAAAAAAAATGCAATTAAGAGGAAGTAACATTTTGTGCCACCAAAAACGTTACTTTTTAAAAGGCTATTACTCCTTTAATATTAAATTTAGGTGTTTTGGTGTATAATACTTTTTTGCTCAGTTTTAAATGAAGAATCACCCTGCAGCATTAAAATTTTATTGGTGCTTTTTTTTGTTCCCCATTCAATACGTCATCTTCGAAGGGCCGTAGCTCCCTTAGGGCTCATTTCCGGACCAACCTTTATAGAAACTTTTTTTCATATTTTTGGATGTAGAATCACCTCTTAAATTTCGGTACGCGAGTTCTGGAACACCCTGTATCTTTAGCTATCTTTTGAACCTAAAAAGTCGTGAAAGGTACCTCATTGTAGTAATAAAGTACATATTTTTTATTATTCTTCCAAGGTTTCCAATTTTCTTTAATTGAGTACTAAACTTTTTAATGATTTTACGGAAAAGGAAAAAAATATGCTCGTAAATTAAATTAGACGTAAAAATAAACTCATAAATCACTATCGTACATCTCTAAACTTAAAAAACACTGAAACCGAGTTCATCGTCTCTGAATTTAGTCGTTGGCCTGTCGATGTCTGAATAAGTTATTTCCTTGGCAAAAATAGCCAAAAAGGGATACCTACCTGAGAAATTTTGTAATAGCGCGTTGGTCCCAATTAAAGCCTAAAATATTAATTATCTAAGACATTAATTTAGAACCACACACTATTATTTGGAGACGTATCAAATACAAATAGCTGTATAGTTGCTATTTGGGTAGCGTGCCACCAGTAAAAATATTACATAATATTATCACAATATCATATATCATATGATAACAAATGTTAATATAAGAATCTAATTACTACTTAATACTTATCTGACTTTCTTATTCCAGCGAAGACTTCTTCTTATAACACAAACTGTAGATATGCGAAAGGTAAAAAAACTTCAAATATATTTTAAATTAATTAAAATATATCTTGCCAATAAAACAAAAGGATTAAACAACAATAAAAAGAATTTAATGAAAGAAAAATGAAAAGTTAAAAACAAATAAAAAACAACAAAATATTTTAATTTGAAATGATAAGTTAAGCTTAAAATAGTATTTTTACCCTTCAGATATATCTATACCCGCGACTTTAAATTTTCACATACTACGTTAATTCTAAAATTCCCAACTTTACTTGACGACTACATACTTCCGAATCCCATTTTTGACCATAACTCAAAACAGTCAAAATGTCCCTTCCCAGAGATGCCGATATACCAGTCATAAAACTATTAACGTAAATATCTGAAGAGTTTACTACCAAAGTTATATTATTATAAAAATAATATTAACTGAAAAATTCTTTAAATCACTGAAAATGAATTTAAATTTAATTAAGAAAAAAAACTACTTCTACTTATTGATTGATATTGATTTTCATAACATTGCTTCGAAGTAGAAAAAACCATTTTTACAATAATTCCCTAATAATTGCCAGTATCTAAAACAACATCATTAAAGATATTCCGATATTTAATAATTAAGAAAACCGAATTAACCAATTAATTAGTCTAATAAAAATGTACACCCTTTTTATGTAAACGCCTCAATTACACAAAATGTAAGCTTCCCAAATACTAATAATATTAGAATCTGAAAAAACAAACAACAAACAATACTTTGTCACGTTCAATAACCATAAAAATAAAAATATAAATACTCAATATATACAGGGTGACTACTCTGTTACAATTTCAAATAATTCTACTCCTATTTACCTCGTCTGAAAATGGTTTTCTTCACTACTAGCTTTAGAACTTACCATTATTTATCATGTTTTCAGACTGTGGAATCAATTTTCTTCACCTATAGCAATAATAATTTTTTCTGTTCTAGTAAGAGTAAATTTTATAAACAATTGATTTCTGTCACTTTTTCAGTTCTTTGTGCAATTTTTACTAATTAAACCCAAGAAAATAGCTTTAAATAACTTTTTATTTATTAAATATAATTCATTATAATTATTACCAATTAATACAATCAATAATAATGAAAAAAAAAATAAAAAACTAAATTTTTAAACGTCAGTTCAAAGTATTTATTTTAGCAAATGTCATTGATCAAGGCTACTTGATTTTTATGAAAATTTCAAGAAATAATATTTCTGTTAATTATTTATTTTATTATTTAAATAAAAATAGTTAAATAGTGCTAGTAGTAGAAAACCAATATATAGCTATAAAAAATGTCTTCTCTAACTTGGTATATAATTGCTATTACGGCTGGAAACATCCGTTATTAAAATCGACCAAAAAATCAAAAAAAAAATATATTTAAAAGGTTAATAAAGGTAGTCTTTTTTCTCCTATTTTCTTTATTAATATGGGAACATGTTTCGAAGTGCTTAGTTCACTTCATCTTCAGCCCGAGACTAAAATAAAAATGAAATATGAGACATTTACATAAGAAATTAAACTTTAAAAATACTTACAAAAATAAAACAAGATTTGTCAAGTTAATATACAAAAATGTACAAATTCAGACGGGTCACAGTGTATAAACATAAACATGTATCTACATTGATACGGAATACAAGACATGAATAAATAAAATAAATAAACTAGACAGACATTATGACATTTACAGGTTATGTTGTGACTAATGAACCGCAAGTTTAATTCGTTGTGTTGTTCTAAGTGTGTTTGTTGGGAAACTTAAGTACAGCTAACTAATTTGAGGGGAGGGTTTAACTTCTGATATTTATGTGAAGGCATGAAGAATGTGGGAGTCAAACTTTATTTGTGCATTAACGATATACCCTGGATTCCTTTTTGCTGCTTTTCCTATTTCTAGCTTCTCCAAGCCGTCCAGAATATATTCGTTGTTCGTACACCTTAAAATAGTAACATTTTCTTCTGGGTTAAAGAAATGTCCTTCATTTAACAGGTGGTCTGCAAAATTCGATTTTCCTATTTGTTTTAGTCGTTTTGATCGGTCGTGTTCGCTAATTCTCGTATTAAACTCTCTTTTTGTTTTCCCTACATAAAAACAATTGCATGTTGCACAGTTTAGTCGATAGATGCCACTCCTTTCCATTACGTCTGTTCTGTCCTTATGGTTAAACATGGATATGCACGGGTCTACTCTAAAGGATATCTTTATGTCTGTGGGTTTAAACACGTTTCTTATTTTGTCCGAGACTGGGCCTATGTATGTTAGAGATCTGTACGTGTGTTCTTTTTCTTTTGAAATGGGTGTTAGACTAAAGTTTTCTTTAAGTAGTTTATTGTATTGTTTCCTTTGAACCAATTTTTCAATAATGTTAGTGTTATAGTTGTTCTGTGTGGCTATCTGTTTTAGAACTTGAAAAAAAAAATCACTAAACGATTTAGGACCTTTTCTATTTGCGTCACATCAATATTAGCGTAGGGCGAGGGGGCAAAATGGAAAAAACTATAATTTTAAGCGATATTTGCATAAATAAAAATAATGTTTAATAGCATACAAAAAAAAAATATCGTTTTATTATTTTTATGGTAGGACTATTAGTTCTGAGATATATGCATTTTAATAAATTTTATATATTTTTACATGTTTAATAAGTCAAATTTTGACGCTAGTAAAATTTTAATCATAGGTAAAATTAATTTTAATTAATTTTTGTTTTAATAAATTTCTGATAACGGTGCTGCTGTAACAGAGTGGTCACCCTGTATATATTGAGTATTTATATTTTTATTTGTATGGTTATTGAACGTGACATAGCATTGTTCTTAACGGGTGGTTTGCTGTTTATTTTTACAGATGCTAATATTATTAGTATTTGGGAAGCTTGCATTTTGTGTAATTGAGGCGTTTACATAAAAAGGGTGTACATTTTTATTAGACTAATTAATTGGTTAATTCGGTTTTCTTAATTAATAAATATGGGAATATCTTTAATGATGTTGTTTTAGATACTGGCAATAGTTAGGGATTGTTTGTAAAAATGGTTTTTTCTACTTCGAAGCAATGTCATAATCAATATCAATCAATAAGTAGAAGTAGTTTTTTTAATCATTTCTCTTAATTAAATTTAAATTCATTTTCAGTGATTTAAAGTAATTTTTCAATTAATATTATTTTTATAATAATATAACTTTTTGGCAGAAAACTCCTCAGATATTTTCGTTAATAGTTTTATGACTGGTATATCGGCATCTTTGGGAAGGGAAATTTTGCCTGTTTTTAAGTTATGGTCAAAAATGAGATTCGGAAATATGTAGTCGTCTAGTTAAGTTGGGCCTTAGGGAAATTAGAATTAACGTAATATGTGAAAATTTAAAGTAAAATTTAGAGTCGCGCGTATAGAAATATCTGAAGGGTAAAGATGCTATTTATTCATAATTTTTTCATTTCAAATTAAAATATTTTGTTGTTTTTTATTTGTTTTTAACTTTTCATTTTTCTTTGAATTAAATTCTTTTCATTGTTGTTTAATCCTTTTGTTTTATTGGCAAGATATATTTTAATTAATTTAAAATATATTTGAAGTTTTTTACCTTTTACATTTCTATATAAAGTTAGTGATATTGGAAGACATCGAAGAAACATCTAAGAAAGTCAGATAAGTATTAAATAGTAATTAGATTCTTATATTAACATTTGTTATCATATGATATTGTGATAATATTATGTAATATTATTACTGGTGGCACGCTACCCAAATAGCAACTATACAGCTATTTGTATTTGATACGCCTCCAAATAATAGTGTGTGGTTCTAAATTAATGCCTTAGATAATTAATACTTTTGGCTATAATTGGGACCAGCACCCTATTACACTGCCAGAAAAACAATCCGATAAAGCTACAAAGAAAAAACAAAAGGAAATGATCCAAAAATACAGGAAAAGTGAAGTCAATTGGATATCTTATTTTACAAACTTCCTTACTTTTCCACCCGTCTAGGAAAGGTACCCGTTTCACATGTTTTTGTATTACATGTACTGTATAAAAAGTCAATTCTGCTTTTTCTATGAAAATTTAATCACTTAATCACAAATAAACGCGCCTTCGCCAAAATTGTAAATTCCTAGATTCCAGTGTGGAATTTTCAATAATTCGGAATATATTTCCAGGTCGTCGACCTGAGGTCGATTTTCATTAAGATAACTGGGAAGAACAATAACATTAAAATGTTCGTTTTTTTTTTAATAATATACAGCTTGATTTAAACGTCTCTCCCTCTTTTATTTTTGAACGAGTTGAGATATCGAATACGCAAATAAGACAACTCAAACCAAACCAAACTATCTTTTTACGTATATTTGATATAGCTTTTAAAATATTGGTTGGGTAATTTTTTTAAATTAAACATTTTTGTTTTAAGTTTAGATTTTTTTTTGCTAAAAAATGCGATTTTTTAGTATTTTTGTTTTTAAATTTTTATTTCTATTATATAAAATTAGTTTAAAAGTATAATTTACATTTTTGCTTCCAGAAATTAATCATTCTTTTAATCTGTTTGATTTTTGTAAAGAAATTTTGACGAAAAGTCCCATTTTCAACCCTATTATATAAAATAAAATAAAAAAATATATTTTCAAAGAGAAAAATTTATAAGATTTAAAATGATATATCACACGAACAAATTTCTATTTAGAAAAATTGCCCCCCATGTCCCTTTGTCCACATTTTTAAACCTGAAAACATCAAATATGGGTTAAAATCAAAAAACTACTTCATTTCAGGTATAAAAAAATTCAATATATAACTACAAAAAATTATTTTTGTATGGAACATGTTAATTTGATCATAACAAAAAGTTTTTTCATAATGGGCGCAAACTTTACGCATTCTTGCGCACTCTGGTCCGCAAAAACCAAAGGACTCAACACAGATTAAATTAAATACTATTACAAAAGTTTAGTATTAAATTGAATTAAAAAAGAATGTTTCCTTTTCGGATTTCGGGTTTAAGGGCTTAGAGCCAAATGTCAAAAACAAAAACAAATCTAAATGATGAATTCAATATGGCTGCCAATAAATTTTACTCTTTTCGTGCCTATGCCTTAAAGGGTCCTAGCCGTAGCGTAAAAATGCATAGAACATTTTTTGTAGAGAATTTTATACGCTTTCTTTTGGTGTAAAGTATTTTTTTCCAAGTTGGGTGGTGAGCGACTTGCAAAAAAAAAATAAAAATACAAATTTTCCACGTATACGGACATTAACCACGTAGATGGACATTTAAAGTATCGACTCATAAAAAATATTAGATTTTAATTTATTTTTCTAAAAATTTTATCAGAACATTGGATCACAAAGGCCAATTGTTTAAAACCAAAAGATAATAATTTTAAAATTCAATAGTCTGAAAATTAGAAAAAAACTGTAAGATGGACATTTAAAAAGGTACGCTCCTTTTTTTTCGAAAGTTCCTCCCCAATAAAAAAAGTGGGGTTATTAAAAGAAAAGTAACATTAACATTTAAGTACTTTATAAATAGGGTTTATTTAATAATAATTACATGTGTGATAAAACGTTTCATTGTAATGTAATAAACGACTACGTTTTGCCACGTAGATGGACATCAATTTTTTGGGACAAACTTATTATTGATACCAACTTTTTTTGTTGGATCTCAAAAGCTTTGCTTAGTTTATAAAATAATAACACTATCAAGTGTCTTTTAAAAAATAATTAGAAAGAAGTAAATATATTGCAACACTTTGTACACATAAAATAAATATGTATATAAATGTATAAAAATGTTTCTGGGGACAACAAAATTTCGATAAAACTTACTATTAAAGCAATATTTTCTCTTAACATAAAATATTTATTACACTGTATTTTAAGTTTTCAAATAAAACCATTTGAGTAGTACTAGAATATGTAAGATTCTTAAAAAAAAATTGAATAACTTTTCTTTAGCGTGGGGACAAGGAAGTAGTAAAAATTTGATTTTGACCCATATGCGCAAAAACCTAGTATGAGCTGTCTTATAGTTATAAATTTTATTGTTGTAATCTCTAACCTAATTACGCTATTGATTGCGATAGTGTTCTATCAGTGTACCTTTACAGTATTATTAATTTGAGCCCTTTCGCCTCAATGACTTTTTTTATATCAATAAAAAATCTAAAACAGAAAATAAAATTAAAATGTTCTTATCAGGCGCACCTATTTCTAGATGAGCTGGTAAGGTATTGCGTTTAATATAATACTTATCTGTTATATCTTCTTTACCTAAAAAATATTATTAGTCAATAACTTACCAAAGTTTTAAAAAAATTTATTTTATTTTCCAAATTAACACGTTTTCAACAAAAACGCCTTTTCCAAATTAATTTCTCTGCACCTTTTTCTTGTTACAGGTGTCTTTGTTTCAATTACCTCGAAATGACACATTTTGACATTGTCATATTTTGATTGATAAAGCCAAATATTGCACAAATTCTTTCAAAAACTAATAATTTTCTTTGAAAACCTGATCAGATTAGATCCCGAAACGTTAGAAGTTTTTTTTATTCAGTTTTTCGTTCTTTTTTAATTATTTTAACGATTTATCAAGAATTTTATTTAGGCAAAATTTTTAAACTAATAATATCTTGAAATAGGTGTGCCTGATAAAAACATTTTAATTTTATTTTCTGTTTTACACTTCTGCTCAAAAATATCGGCCCACCTAAAAAAATACACATTTTCAAATGCTAATAACTCCAAAACTATTCAATAGATTTATTTGACCTTTTTTTTATTTTAAAGCTTGAACTTTTAGCTCTTAATTACTGGAATAAAAATTATCAAAAATCTTTTTTTAAACCGGCAGCAATGAAAATTACACAGCTATGTTTTTTTACTGCTTCTTTCGATATGCGCACGGTTTGCCACTGCATATTTTTTTACAATTTAATTAATTGATAAGGTGCAGTAAAAAAACATAGCTGTGCACTTTTCATTGCTGCCGGTATAAAAAAAGATGTTTGATAATTTTTATTCCAGTAAGTAAGAGCTAAAAGTTCAAGCTTCAAAATAAAAAAAAGATCGAATAAATCCATTAAATAGTTTTGGAGATATTTGCATTCAAAAATGTGTATTTTTTTAGGTGGGCCGATATTTTTGAGCAGAAGTGTATATTTTTTATTAAATAGTCATTGAGGCGAAATGGCTCAAATTAATAATACTGTAAATATACGCCTCAAATAAATTATAGATTCTATCAGTGTAACTTTTTGTATTCTTGCCCTCAAACATTCCTGTAGAATGTAACCGGGATTTTACAGACAATACGTCGGAGAAAGTGATCGTAAAAAGTTTACTCGCTACTCTCGAATGTTGTGGCTCCAGACAACTTTTTAAACACAGGTCGACAAAAACAACATATCTCTAAATTTTTTACTGATATATCATTTTCGATTAAATTTTTAATGCTGAACATGAATTTTACCTCCATTTGTTGTCATCAGGTCGGGGTTCTAATATAAATGCTACTGATTTTTTGAAAAAAAAAATTAAATATTATCTTCAGCCCTAAAAAAATTTTTTTTAGGAAAACTATATACAGGGTGATCCATAACTGGCATGCCAAAATTTAAGAGGTGATTCTAGATCCAAAAATATAAAAAAAGTTCCTATAAAGGTTGGTCCGGAAATGAGCCCTAAGGGATCTAGGGCCCTTTAAAATTGTAATAAAAATAAGGTTTTTAATTAATAACTCGGGTACCGTTTAAGCTAGAGCGGCGAGCTTTTGCATGTATACTAGTATTAATAAGGGCAATAAGTTTATGTTAATTTATTTTTTTAATTTATCCAGAGGCGTGCCCAGACGGACAAAATATTTGAGGCTTAAAACATTTTTGCCCCAAACTTTTCTATATGTATGTTTTTTGGATTTGTTGTAAAAAATATAGATTTCTAGAGTAAAAATACATATAAAATATCATATAGTGTAACACTGTAGGAGCAACCGTTATCAAAAAAAAATGCAATTAAGAGGAAGTAACATTTTGTGCCACCAAAACGTTACTTTTTAAAAGGCTATTACTCATTTAATATTAAATTTAAGTGTTTTGGTGTATAATACTTTTTTGCTCAGTTTTAAATGAAGAATCACCCTGCAGCATTAAAATTTTATTGGTGCTTTTTTTTGTTCCCCATTCAATACGTCATCTTCGAAGGGCCGTAGCTCCCTTAGGGCTCATTTCCGGACCAACCTTTATAGAAACTTTTTTTCATATTTTTGGATGTAGAATCACCTCATAAATTTCGGTACGCGAGTTCTGGAACAGGCTGTATCTAAAACATGTAGTTTTTCACTCAGATTTTAAATTTTTTTTTTTCTTTAGATATCTTTAACGGTTTTCAAAAAAAGTGCAAAAAACTCAAAAGAAGTTAAAAAAAAATTCAAATGCCCATTACTCAGTTATTACTAAAGCTTTTAAATTGTTCTATACCTCAATTTATTTGGTATTTAATACTTATTAATTCCATAAGAACAGATTTTAATTCAAAAATTTATTTCCCGAGATTTAAGGAAAAAACCACGCCCTTGTTCTTAAAGTTCGAAGACCAAGCTTTTTTGGCAAGTAATAATAATAATTTATTGTTCAAAAATACCATATACATAGGTGTAGAACAAGTCTGCTAGAAATTTAAACAATACAAAAAAAAAATACAAATTTTAAATATACATGGTGATCCATAACTGGCATGCCAAAATTTAAGAGGTGATTCTAGATCCAAAAATATAAAAAAAGTTCCTATAAAGGTTGGTCCGGAAATGAGCCCTAAGGGATCTAGGGCCCTTTAAAATTGTAATAAAAATAAGGTTTTTAATTAATAACTCGGGTACCGTTTAAGCTAGAGCGGCGAGCTTTTGCATGTATACTAGTATTAATAAGGGCAATAAGTTTATGTTAATTTATTTTTTTAATTTATCCAGAGGCGTGCCCAGACGGACAAAATATATGAGGCTTAAAACATTTTTGCCCCAAACTTTTCTATGTGTATGTTTTTTGGATTTTTTGTAAAAAATATAGATTTCTAGAGTAAAAATACATATAAAATATCATATAGTGTAACACTGTAGGAGCAACCGTTATCAAAAAAAAATGCAATTAAGAGGAAGTAACATTTTGTGCCACCAAAAACGTTACTTTTTAAAAGGCTATTACTCATTTAATATTAAATTTAGGTGTTTTGGTGTATAATACTTTTTTGCTCAGTTTTAAATGAAGAATCACCCTGCAGCATTAAAATTTTATTGGTGCTTTTATTTGTTCCCCATTCAATACGTCATCTTCGAAGGGCCGTAGCTCCCTTAGGGCTCATTTCCGGACCAACCTTTATAGAAACTTTTTTTCATATTTTTGGATGTAGAATCACCTCATAAATTTCGGTACGCGAGTTCTGGAACAGGCTGTATCTAAAACATGTAGTTTTTCACTCAGATTTAAAAATTTTTTTTTTTGTTTAGATATCTTTAACGGTTTTCAAAAAAAGTGCAAAAAACTCAAAAGAAGTTAAAAAAAAATTCAAATGCCCATTACTCAGTTATTACTAAAGCTTTTAAATTGTTCTATACCTCAATTTATTTGGTATTTAATACTTATTAATTCCATAAGAACAGATTTTAATTCAAAAATTTATTTCCCGAGATTTAAGGAAAAAACCACGCCCTTGTTCTTAAAGTTCGAAAACCAAGCTTTTTTGGCAAGTAATAATAATAATTTATTGTTCAAAAATACCATATACATAGGTGTAGAACAAGTCTGCTAGAAATTTAAACAATACAAAAAAAAAATACAAATTTTAAATATACATGGTGATCCATAACTGGCATGCCAAAATTTAAGAGGTGATTCTAGATCCAAAAATATAAAAAAAGTTCCTATAAAGGTTGGTCCGGAAATGAGCCCTAAGGGATCTAGGGCCCTTTAAAATTGTAATAAAAATAAAGTTTTTAATTAATAACTCGGGTACCGTTTAAGCTAGAGCGGCGAGCTTTTGCATGTATACTAGTATTAATAAGGGCAATAAGTTTATGTTAATTTATTTTTTTAATTTATCCAGAGGCGTGCCCAGACGGACAAAATATATGAGGCTTAAAACATTTTTGCCCCAAACTTTTCTATGTGTATGTTTTTTGGATTTGTTGTAAAAAATATAGATTTCTAGAGTAAAAATACATATAAAATACCATATAGTGTAACACTGTAGGAGCAACCGTTATCAAAAAAAAAATGCAATTAAGAGGAAGTAACATTTTGTGCCACCAAAAACGTTACTTTTTAAAAGGCTATTACTCATTTAATATTAAATTTAGGTGTTTTGGTGTATAATACTTTTTTGCTCAGTTTTAAATGAAGAATCACCCTGCAGCATTAAAATTTTATTGGTGCTTTTTTTTGTTCCCCATTCAATACGTCATCTTCGAAGGGCCGTAGCTCCCTTAGGGCTCATTTCCGGACCAACCTTTATAGAAACTTTTTTTCATATTTTTGGATGTAGAATCACCTCTTAAATTTCGGTACGCGAGTTCTGGAACAGGCTGTATAAATACATATTTATACCTAAACTAAAACTAAAAACCTAATTTTAATTTTATGCTTAAATTTTATGCCAGATATTCATCGAAACTGTAATAACACTGCTCAACAAGATAGTTATGAATACGTTTAGAAAATATTTTAAAATTATTTATGCTTTTATATTCTACTGGAAGTTTGTTGTATAATTTTATACCCATATACTTTGGATTATTTTCGTATGCTACAGTACTATGTATAGGGTACACATAATTATCTACATGTCTTGTAGGGTAGTTGTGAATCATATTATTTGTTATGAATAAATGCTTATTTTTAAAAACATATACACTGATATAAAAAATAATTTAGATTTATTTGGATATGGCCAATTAAATTATTTGGTTGTGAGTAATATTAACAAATCGTTGTTTAATAAACTAGATAAGACACATAAAATACAAACTGTGATTAAACCAGGTGCCACAACAAAACAAATAGTGGAAAATGTTGATGTTTCTGCAAAAGACTTTTCAATTAATGACTTTATTATTATCTTATCCGGTTCAAATGATTTTAACAATAATAATCGCAATAGCTCTAACATTAAAAAATTTTCTAAATCAATTAAATCCATTTGCAACACAAATGTTATTATAATATCCGTGCCATATACAAAATATAGTGAAAACAATTCTAAAATTTATGACTATAACAAAAAACTTTCGGAATACATATTTAATATAAATAAATACAGTTACGGCAATTTGAAATTTATTGATATAAACGATAACCTTGGACACAGAATAAATAATAATGGATTGGCTAACCAGATTAAAGATGTAATTCTTTATAATAACAGTAACAACAGGGCTAAAAACTTGGTATTTATAACTCCTTGTGAAAGCAGTGAAGCGAGAAAGGTAATAGAACCCATACATACAGCGATAATTCCAATCCTTGATGTTTCAACAGATGAAGTCTTAATTATTGATGATTCGCTCTATGAAGACCCACCCGTCAATAACCAACCTACTATGAATAAGTATATATCACAAGAAATATCAGGTAACCAGGACACAACTTTTTTATAAATAGTGTACCAGTGCAATCACCACGCAAAAAACAATTAAAAGAACTTTCTGTTGATGCATTTCATATAAATATTCAATGTTTGTCTAACAAAATTGGACTAATTGAATCATATTGTAGTATTAATAATCCTATGTTTTTGTGTATTGGAGAACACTGGTATCTTAATGATGAAATTAGTTATTGTAAAATAAATAATTATAATATTGTTCATGATTTTAGTAGAAGTAGGAAAATTCATGGTGGTACTGCAATTTTTT
This sequence comes from Brachypterus glaber, assembly GCA_958510825.1. NCBI lineage: Eukaryota > Metazoa > Arthropoda > Insecta > Coleoptera > Kateretidae > Brachypterus > Brachypterus glaber. The sequence goes on along the minus strand of OY294045.1, from coordinate 90,459,874 downwards.
CTAGAAGTGACATATTTCATAAGTGCAAACCTATTCATAACATTAAAAACATATCAGTAGTACTTCATTTTGAATGTTCAGGAATTATTTTCAACAATTTAATTTGTATTTTGTGTGTATATAGATCCACTGATGGAGATTGCGCAATTTTCACCGACAAACTTTTCCAAGCAATCAACTATTGTTTGTGTAGATTCCCTTTTTTAATAATTTTTGGTGATTTTAATATTGACGCAGAAAGAGATAAAAATAATTTTAATAAATTAAATAACGTTCTTAACACTTTTAAACTTAAATCTCTAGTTACGGATTATACAAGAATTTTTACTACAAAAAAATCTACTACCTATTCTACTATAGATTATATTTTAACAAACATAGATAAATATTCATTTAACAACTTTAATCCAGGTTTTTCCGATCACCACGCACAAACACTAAATGCTCAAGTTAATATTAATTCTGACAAGGACTCTAATGCTATATCCGAGGAAGCTAATATATATCATTTAAGGAAAATAAATAATGAGTCTATAAATCATTTTAAATTTTTATTTGCCAAAGAATGTATTGATCTGACTGATTCAGATTTTGACATATGTTTTGATAACTTTTTTAATCTCTTTATGTGGTGTTTTAACTGTGCATGTCCCCTAACCAAGAAAACTATAAAATATTCTAATAAAAATAAAATATCTTTTTCCGTTGAGTTGAAAAGAGATTTAGAACAATTGAAAACATTGAGCTGGATACGAAAGAGAACGGGAGATTTAAATATAAATATACATAATCAATATAAAGATTTCAAGAAACTTGTTAATGCTAAAATACAAAACGAAAAACGAAACTATTTCTCTGATATAATAAATAAATCTTCTAACAAAACAAAAACTTCTTGGAAAATAGTAAAATCACTAAAAAACCAACCCGTTTCAGATAAACATATTAAGTTAAATTATAATAACACAACGGTTAGTAAAGATTTAGATGTTGCTAATGCCTTTGGCGATTACTTGTCAAATATTGTTGATCAAACACTACATAGTAATTTCGGACCCAATCTATCTAATTTTTGTACTACTGCTCCAAGTATTAATGATACAATGTTTTTTAATCCAGTTAGCCAACAAGAAATTGTCTCTGTCATTAACAGTTTATCCAATAAAAATTCCACGGGTTTGGACGAAATACCAATAAAATTAATCAAGGCCTGCAAAGATGAGATTAGTAAACCATTGGCGGATATTATAAACAAGTCTGTTATTACAGGTATTTTCCCTACTGCTTTAAAAGAATCGTCTGTAACCCTAATTTACAAAAAAAATAACCCTCTTGATCCAGGTAACTACCGCCCTATATCCTTGTTAAGTGTACTATCAAAGATTTTCGAAAAAACAGTTTATAACCGCCTAGTAACATTTATAGAAAAGCATAAGATCCTTAGTAACTGCCAACACGGATTTAGGCAAGGCTTTTCAACAGAATCTGCTTCAATAGGATTAGTTCAGGAAATCTACGATTGTCTCGATATGGGTAAATATGTGGTTGCAATTAGTTTTGATTTAACCAAAGCTTTCGACACCCTTCGTCCAGAGTTTGTTAAGCAAAAGCTCTATAGTTTTGGTATTCGAGGTTGTATAAACGACTGGCTAATATCTTTTTTAAAGAATAGAAAATTTAGAGTCAAAATTAATAAAATTTTATCAGATCTTTTTTCACAAAATAAAGGTACGCCTCAGGGCAGCATACTGGGCCCATTATTATTCCTTTTATTTATTAATGACTTACCTTATATTATTAAAGACGGAAAACTTTTTATGTATGCAGATGATGCTACAATTGTCATTTCAGCCCACGATATACCTACGTTAATAACTAAAATTAATCAAATTCTAAAAGACTTTACTTTATGGTGCCAAAAAAACCAGTTAATCCTAAATGAAAGTAAAACGGTTTTTATGGAATTTGGGCATTTTAAGAAAAGCTTTGCAGACCTTTCTTTTAACTTAAATAATCAGAGTTTCAAAAGCTCTAATACTACAAATTTTCTAGGAGTCATTATTGATAAAAATTTAACATGGTCATTTCATATTGAATCAGTCATAAAAAAATTAAATAAACAAGTTTTTCTTTTTAATACATTAAAACAAAATTTAAACACGCAAACATTATTACAAGTATACTATGCTAATGTTCATTCAGTAATTTCGTATAATATAATAGTTTGGGGACAGGCAACTAATGTAGAAGATGTATTAATAATGCAAAAGAGACTTCTCAGAATTATCTTTAGGTTAAAGTATAATGAATCCTGTAGAGAAATATTTAAAAAATATCAAATTTTAACTGTGCCGTCCATTTATTTATATAAATTATTTATGTTTTTAAAAAATAATCCAGATCTGTTTCCAACACACAAAAAACGCCATGCATATCCTACACGACATAATAATCTTTTAGTTATAAATAAATTTCGTTTGACCATGCATAAAAAATCTCCTTTTCATTCTGCGCAATATTTTTACAATCTTCTGCCAAATCACCTAAAAAACATGCCTACAAAAACATTTAAAAGGCAACTTAAATGTTTTCTTATTGAAAAATCCTTTTACAGTTTGTCAGAATTTGAAACTTTCGCAAAATCCGATAAATAATGTATAATACATATTTGGATTCTTTTTTTGTTTTTTATATTTACGGATTTACTGTCCTAAAATATTTTAGGTATGTTTTTTTCTTCTGTGTCTATATTTAACGCTATACTGTGTTTTCTATTATTTATTAATTTTAGTTTATTTGTTTATTTGTTTATTTTTATTTTATGTAAACTTCCACTGTAATTACCTATTGACAATGTCTATCTGTATTTTATATCAGCCAAAGACAATAAACGATATTCTATTCTATTCTATTCTATTCTATTCTATTCTATTCTATTCTAATAAAATTTATTTGAGTCAAATAAATATTTAGTTCATGTAAATAAATATTTTAATTTCAAAATAATTTATCAATGGGAACAAAAAAATTTTAACAGAAATAACATTTATTTGTCACATCCAAATAACTCAATTGGCCATATCCAACTTAATATTTTGTACACACAAATAAACTGTTTTATCAGTGAAGATTTATTTCAACACACTATGTATTTCCAAACCAAAAAGCATGTTTTACAAACATTAAAAACAAGGGTGTGGTTTTTCCCTTATATCTCGGAAAATAAATCTTTGAATTCAAATCTGTTTTCACAGAATTAATAAGTATTTAGTTATAGTTATTAAAAAATAAATAAATTGAGCTAAAAAACAAATTAAAAGCTTCAGTACTAACTGAGTAATGTACATTTAAAAAATTTTTGGACTTCTTTTTAGTTTTTGCACTTTTTTTGAAAACCGTTACAGATATCTAAAAAAATCAAAACATTTTTAAAATCTGCGTAAAAAATTGCATCTTTTATATGTATAATGACCCTAGAAAAAAAATTTTAGGGCTGAAAATAATTTATATTTAATATATTTATTTATTAATTTTTTTTTAAGTCAATTTATCTTGGAACTCTGACCTGATGGCAACAAATGGAGGTCGAATTCGTGTTCAGTATCAAAAAGTTTATCAAAAATGATATATCAGATAAAATTGAGAGATATGTTTTTTTTGTAGACCAGTGTTATTTAAAAGTTTTTGTACGAGTCTAAGCCGGCTTAGCAGACGAAAAAATTATGGTGTAGGGCACGCTTAGCCGAAGTTAACTTTAACCCAAAATGCTCTTAATTTTCAGAATTTACTTTTTTTGGTTTCTTATTTAGATTACGATTATGTATTTTAAAACATCTTTCAAAAAATCGATAAATCATTTTTGAGAAAAAAGTTATTTTATATAAAAAAACGAAATATTACATAAACGGGAATGTGGTTTTACGTCAAAATATGAAGAAAAAAAGTTTATATAAACTTTTATTCAATATCTCTTACTGAGGAAGCTTGATAAGGTCGTTTGAAAGTGTACTATAAGCATAATTTATACTGGATCCTGGATAATGGCTGCCGCCTATTTAGATTAGATAAAGAGAGAATTTCTACAAAAAGAGATAAAAGTATAATTTTTATTGTTTAAAATTAAATTATGCATATTTTAGGTGAAAATAACATTTTAAATTATATTTTAAATTACGAACGTAAGATATTTGTTTGTTTTTTTTAATCAATTTTTTTTTAATTTTTACACAGCTATGTGTACAGTAGGTCTAAAGTTTCCTAGGGAACTTATGACCTACTCCTTAACTTGACAGTCATTGATAATAAATACCCCATTGTGTGTGAAGATTTTGTACTTGTTTTTGTGTAATAAGCTGTTTTATGTATTCTTTAATAATTTTGCATATAATACACATTTTTTGTTGCACTGTGATAAAATCCAAATATAATATTTTTAGGGAATTTTCTTTTTGAGTTGGTATTGAAGACCTAAATTTATGTTGCCTTGCGTATTGGACTGCAGTGGAGGCTGCAGACTTATTCATGCACAGCACATCACAGCAATTTAATTTTTTATTTACTTTAAAAAATAGGTTTTAAAGTCTATTTTTTGTAAGACCCCGGTAAATGAATATCTCGATCCGAGCACTAGTCATATTTATAAAGATTCCTTTCTTTCAGCATGCACCCAAGTAAAACACGGTGTCCACGCCGTCTTCGGACCGTCGGATCCTCTTCTGGGCGCCCATATTCACTCCATATGCGACGCTTTAGATATCCCACACCTGGAGGCCAGACTCGACCTAGAAAACGACGTCCGCGAGTTTTCAATCAATTTACATCCCGCTCAGCATTTGCTCAACTCGGCTTTTCAGGACGTAATGGCTTTCTTGAACTGGACCAAAGTGGCTATTATCTACGAGGAGGATTACGGTAAGTGTTTTTTTCTACGACTGCTTTAGAATGTAAGCAAATACACACACTTTTCAAACACAGAGCGAATCCATTCTAGCTCTAGATACGGTATGAATATTCCGTATCAAGTGTTAGAATGAGCACATGTAGTGCCATCTCTTGTTTATAAAAGTAAAGAAAACTGTAACAAAATTAGCAAAAATATATATATTTTACATTGAAATATTGAATAATTTAATGCAATTTAAAGTTTTGTATTAAAATTACATAAAGTTTATTAGTTTTTCTTAATATTTGACCAGTTTTTTTATCAATTTAGTTCAAAAAATTAAAACTGCTCCATCTATTGTTAAATATTTAAAGCTGATATCTGTCACAACAATCTGACATAACCTTCAATTTTTGCATTATAATTTGTAAATGTGCTAAAATTAAATAAAAATCTTTTTTAAGTACTGATTTGAAAAAATTATTAAATATCGTTAATTGCTTTATTTAAAAATATGTTTTGTTGAATTTACAATGTCGAGTCATAAAAACCATTGTTTTAACCTTGTCCGGAGTTTAAAGCCATACAGTGTTCATATTTGCAGTCGAAGAAAAAGTATAGTCTACAACAGGTATGGAATAGTCATTCCGCGCTCGCGGGTCCGTCATACTCTCCTGCCGGCTCGTATGGCAAACTTTCCGCTCGCGCGGAATATTGTCTATTCCATACTAGTTATAGAATATATTATTCTAGGTTTTTTTCGGGTGCCTACAGTGTAGCCGCTACACCCGTTATTAAAATCGATTTTTTTTTCGCATTTCGGATTTGGAATGTCATTAAACGTCGAGAAAATGTGAAAAAGGCATGTGATGAAAAAGTATCGGTATGTCTTTCCATTTGGTTGTAAAAATTATAACTTGAATATGGTTAACATTGGGATAAGGTAAGGGGAACAAAGAGGGCAAAAACTAATATTTTATGCTACATCTGCTACAGTAATAATATTGATCGTTTTTTACCCCTTTTTCCCCTTTCTGCTGTGCAATGTTAACCATATTTGACAAGTAAATTGCGAAGGTTCTGAATCTTACAGTGAAAGATTTTTTTTAAATAGGACCTTTCGTTTAAAAGTTACAAGGTCATACAGACCGATATTTTTTTCACACCCACTTTTTTCATATTTTCTCGACGTTCCATGGCATTTTATGTCTAAATTAGCATTTTTTTTATTTTTCGGTCGACTTCGCCCATAAAACAAAGCGCAAGAAAAAAGATACGTCCTTTGGCGTTGGAGATAAGCATTTTTGTAATATAGTGATCATAAATAATAACTTTATTATTATATCTAAAATACGTATTGAAGTACGTAATATGTACATATTATAACAATTTAGAAAAAACGTAAAAAAAAAACGATTCCTAAATTACTTCTTATGGTTTGTTTAAACAATTTATAAAAAAAATCAGAGGTCGGAAACAAAAAGTTAAAATTTGCAAAAAACACCGTTGTAAAGAGAAAAAAATAATCTTTCTAGTTATATCGATGAGACATAGACGTAACATAGACGTCAAAAGTTTTAGTAAAAGCAAAAAATGGGTTTTCCAAGTTTAGTTTTGAAGTAAAATCAAAAATAAACATATCCCAGGATCTTGCGAAGTAATGCATGCCCAAACATTTACTGAAAATCTGCCACTTCTGTCCGTATTTCGCACATACCTTGGATCGTATCGTGCACCTGTTGGTGTATACACGTACAGTGCCATTATGGGTTGATTGAAAGGTCTTTTCATCAGTAAATATTACATTATCCCAAATTTCATCCCGAGGTAGATACTCCAAAGCATATTGCATCCTATTTACTTTGTGGCTGTAAAGAGCGCTTCTTAGTATAAATATTTATTCTATTTTTTTAATCCATTTCTTATCTTATTATCACTAACGTCCGCTTCAGCGGATCCTAAAAGGCGCACCATTTCGGCGCAGCGTTGTGTTGAACCTAAAGAAAACAATTTCGCGCATTATTAGTACTACTGCCAAACGGTAAAGGCAGACTTAAAATCTTAAGTGCAACCCTCCCCGGAGTAGGTAAGTTCTTTTCGCTTTATGGGTTTCTTAACTCATTTTATAATACATTTTATTTATTTATATATTTGTACAATCTACCTTTTAAAAAATCCGTTTGTTAATTTTTGTTATTTATTTATAGTGTTGATGATAAACCACCATAAGCCGTATTTCTCTGGTTTCCTTGCAAGAACCCAATCCCCAAAACGTAGGGGAAAAACCACCTTATTACATGGCTTATTACTAGCGGCGCCGTTTTTAATTTCTGACTCTTTAATGCGTCTTCTTATAGTTCGGATAGAACCAGAAAAATTGGTGTCCTCTCTGGCTTAAACTGCAGTTCTAAACGGACGTTGGCGTAGATAATCTATCATACAACCTCTTCATCTTCATGTGCAGTGGAACATTTTGGACGACCCGAACGTTCTTTCCGATATATTACACCTCGCTCTTCTATTCTCCTTTTCGCGCGGCAAACCGTATTCGTAGAAATATCCAATTCATTAGCTACCGCTCTTATACTAAACCCATCATTTAATCTTGCTGTTAGAATTGCGTTTTTCTTGTCAAAATATACAATATAAGTTAAGTATTACAGATTTCTGTAAAATTTTAAAGTTGGTTTTAATATGTATCATTTTTGGGTGTAGCTGGATTTATTGGCCGCGATGGTACTAATAAAAATAATTAAATTAAAGAGTAGAGATGTAAAAGAGTAGAGATGTGAGTGCGCCTAAACTTCATACAATTTTTGACATTTAATTAATATTTATGACACATTAATTACCGTGTTAACCTATAAAAATATACCTGCAAAAATTCAATTTCCTTTAGAGGTAATTTAACATCTAAAACAGGCTTGGTCCACCTAAAAGATTATTGTTTTGGAATTTATTTTTTTTTGAAACCTTTTTCATGTTTCCCGGGAGGTAGTCAATCCACACTTTATAATTACAATGTTCCCACGGTATTTTCCAAACAAAATTCCAGGAAAATTCCAGGACAATTCCAGGACAATCCCAGGACATTATAATGTTTTTCAGGTATATTTTCTGAGAAGTTAAAATAGGATGACACATATTCTTATGAGAAAGATCCAGTATAATTTATTAATTATAATAAACTGTTAGGTTTTTAAAATCAATAATATAATTCTTAAATAAATAAAAAACTAATAAATAAAATGTATTTTCTTTTCTAGCTTGCTCTGTAGACGAAGTTATTATTGAGTAATAAATCAAAGGCCTCTTTTGGTCCCCTACTTCCAAAAATATATGGAATTGGTTTGATTTTTTCTTTATCAATCTTGTGCAGTAAGGGCGTAAAGATTCTCCAGGCTTCATTAAGCTCATCCGATCTTACAAAATGCATTTGAGATCCACCAAAAACATCCAATATTAATCTATTATAGGCATCTGGTAACCTGATATTAGCATATTTGCTTCCATAAATAAGATCTAATGCAGTTTCTTCCATATCAAACGCCATTCCTGGTGTT